>JAODUG010091289.1:0-11954 GCA_027564795.1 Aphredoderus sayanus | reverse complement strand
GGCTGTCAGATGTCAAACGAAAACAAACATTACACATTTGTATTGGTTGAATTTATTGATTTAGTTATTTGCTATGTGGAAAGACACCGAATGCGTTATGATTTCTCTCTACCTTGTGCTATTCTCCTCATAAAGATCGTAACTGAGCATAGATTCTGTTTTTGCCTGTCACTTTGTTTTGGAGAGGAGGAGGCGGCACTTGCCATTCCCGCTATCTGACATGCTCATTTGACTCACACACACACACACACACACACACACAGACACACAGACACACAGACACACACACACACACACACAGACACACAATTTGCCTAAAGAAATTAATTTCCAGACACAAGAAATAACGTCGCCTTTTCTTGGAACAAATTCGTCACTGGTCACTACATCCCCAAAACTCACCTCTGTTTCTGCCATGTATCCACGTATGCTTACAAACATAACAAGGAATTTACACTTGTGAGAGGACAAGTCGAGGAAAAAAAATGTATAAAGGTCTTGCGAGACACTGAGCAGAGAAACGTGTGAGAAAGGGACTGATAAATTACTGCTAAATCCATATAACCTATGGCATGGAGACACGTGTCACACAGACAAACCTTGTACAGTAGTGCTTCTATATGTTGCTGACTTATTTTGACCTTTTTTGTGCCTTTCTTCTAATACAACAGGGGGGGTTAGAGAGTCACTTGTTTTGGGCTTCTAATTGCTGCAGATTGGTTTTGTTTTTCTTCTTCTTCAATGCACTTCACATGAACCTTGAATTGCCCCCCGGCTTGATGATGTTTTCCTCCCAATCAAGCCTCACAGAAAGACAATGGGCTTGTTTTTGTGCCTTGTTCATTCTGAGCCTTGCGTGTGATCCATTATGAATGAGTTTTAAAGTGCATTCATTTGCACCACCATCAAGCCAGTGTGCTAACGAGAGCACATGGTGCCCAGACAGACAGAGAGAGAAATGCTCCCAGTCTCATTGACAAGGGTCTTGCTCCTTAGGTGGCCATTGAATTTTCATTTAAATTTGTAGTGCGTTTAACCCTAATGATATTAAATATGTTGAGAGTGGACGGGAGGTCTATTTGAAAGGCAGTTATGGTTCCCTCTTCCCACCAGGGAGCGCTGTGTCTCCTGTGCTGTTTTCTTTAAAAACATGAAAAGTACTGGTCCTGTTGGTATTGGACTAGAATTGAAAGTGCAAATGTAAGTGCAGCTTACATTTATATTTCCAAGGATGTTTTTCTGCTCAGCGCCTTCCAAGATGCCAGGATGCTATGCTACCATGCCAATGCGTGCATAATGTAAGTGTTTTATGGTGCATGCAGGCTTACGATGCATCACTGTCATTTGCTGAGTCACAGCTGGTATAGTGTTTATGGGCGTGTGAGGGTATGCAATACACCTACAATTTATCTAGCCTTGTGCTTACTCGCCCAATCAAAATGCATCTACTGATGGACTACATCAACACAGTTTATATCACATAAAAACATTACATTTATTTAACTACCTCACTGTTGTGTAAGGCTTTTAGATTCATCACATCGTTTACAGGTTTTGGTTATGTTCCGTAAGATCTTGTTTTACTTTCTTATTTATTTCTGTGTTATTCTCTTTATTACAATGCTGTTATTTCTGTTGTGTTTTGCATGACAATCTCCAGAGATATAGTTTCCATTAGAGAACAGTATTGTCTCTAATAATATGATATCAATGAATATATTGTTATACTGTAGGCTGCTGGCTACTTTACCTATAAAAATGCCCCAAAATAAACAGTTAAAATATAAAACGCATCAGTTTCTGTGCACCAGCAGTAAAGGCCAAAGATAAAAAACTCTTTGTCAACATAATAGATGTTATAGTGACATAATGAGAAGTATGGACTAATACTTTGACCATGTAAAAGTTTCCCTCCATAAGTTTCTAATTGGCCATGCTACAGTGTTGGGGCTAAAGCTAGAAGCACTATTGCACCACTGCACTCTGAGCTCAGAACCCTTTGCCGGCCAAGAATTAGGTGCTCACTCATAGGAAGGGGAAGAAATCCACATAATGATGATAAGGCTTGGGAAGAGGTCAAGAGAGGTAACCACATTTGTGGACATAGCCTCAGACCGAGGAAGAAAAAGGGATAAAGGAAGAAGAGAAAGGGGTGAAATGGAGGTCGGGTCGCGGATTTAGAAGGGGGTCGTAAACGACTATCTATTCTCCTTTTCTCTGACCCCTGGAAAGACTGGTTGTGGAGGAGGAGGGCAGCTGCGTCAGACCCCCAGGTCCCAGAGGAGCCTCTCAGGCCCGGGGGAAAAAGTGAACTAACTAGTAGGCCCGTTGACACACCGTGGCTCCAAAGCTATGTTTATGGTGGGATGTTTTTGTTGTTGCGCCAATCTGCGTCATGCACAGCTTGACCCCTCTGACACTAGACAGCCACCCAGATTTAGCAGGCCTCTCCTCCCACATCTCTGGACTTGCAGCCTTGTTTTGGAGCCACACTATACTGCAATATGAAGCTTTCACTCCCTTCCCTCACCTCCTGCTATGTCTTGTCTCTTGCTTTATACAGTATGTCTTAATTGTCCTTTTTCCAGCCTTCTACACCGTCTGTTTAGACTCTTGAGATATCTTCATTGGCATGTGACCACATTCCTCCTGCCACCAAGCTTTGCCAAGCTTATGGAACGTCTGTGTTATAAATGCATGTCCGTGTGTCCCTTTAAGAGAGGCCCTAGCTAATGAACATTAACTTGGCACTGTGAGGAGCCCAAGGCCACAACATAACTCCCATGTCTCTTTAATTAAAAGGGCAATAAACCAGCTGCCGATGTGATGAGTCTTAGCTGCAGGTCTTGAGGGTGATGGCTGGAGCCTGCTGTGACCGGCACAGAGGCCGGGCCGCTCCTGTAGCCGAGCATGATGATGTTGCTGTTGGTCTGTAACTGGGAGAAGACCACTGCTCTCCCCTTAAAGGTGGAGTCAGCGATTGTAAATGAATAAACATTTTTTTGTGAAATAAGCTAGCTGCTCATACTGTGGGCGCATTGGGGAAAGGTGTTTGGCTGGAACACAAAGTGGCAGACGGCACCGCAAAAAACTGACGGTGTGTCAAATGTGGAGGGGGGGGGGTGGAGTTTCTGAGGGAACACCCTATGGCATTGAAGGGAGCTATCAAGGGGATATCAACAGCCTTTGTCCAGCATCCCTGACTCCACCTATAGCATCTGTACATTGTGTGAGTTTCTGCAGCGCAGTAGGGCAAACCATGGTGGGGAGCTACAGTAGCTATAGGTGGGCAGAAGACTAACCTAGAGAGATCATACTGAGATCATCCTAAAGGAAATACAATGTTTTTCCACAAATGTCAAGCATTTTCCATGTAGCTAATGAAATCACATAGAAATGAAATGTAGTTTAAAAACCAATTAAAACAAATCCCAGAGCCATAACATTACTTTGGGCACCTTTTTGAAATGATCATTATAATTCGATTTGTTTATAGTCCCAAAGGAAACTTGTCTCAGACACATACGGTATCTGTCGTACAAACAGTGAATACATATAGTATACAGAGTACACATGCCCACACACAATACCTACAGTGCACAGACTGCCCATTGTACAGCATCACTGTAGTCGTCATAATACTGCCTGTACATAATACTGTGTGTGCAGTAAGACTGAAGCAGCCTTGTCAACAGGCCTCATAAGAAATGTGTACAGTTACAATGAAAAGCAGCATTACAGGCAATATGGTGTTAGCCTCTGGCTATAGGGCTTTGATGTACAAGGGGACAAAGGAGTCTTAAAGTGGTTGAGCCTGCACTTGGGGGACTGATGCATCTGCCACGTGTAAGAAGCTGGTACTCGGTTGGAGGACATGGGTGGGGTCTGAAATAATTTTTTGGACCTCTCTGATGGTTTCCTAACAGTTTAGACACTGCTTATCAGTAAATTAGATGTCTCACATCAAATGAAAGGTATCAGATGAGTTGGCAGAGCATACATTTTTCAAACCGGAAGATACCTGACTGTTGTTTTAATTTCAAACACACAGCTTCATAGATAATAATAAATTGTTTTGGCTGTATACACACATAGCCGTGGGTTTAAAATAACTGCGTGCCACATCGCTCCACATTTGGCCTCAACTCAGAAGCTCCCCTTAAACCCATGCAGGTCCACCATCGCATGGTGTATGGGCAAAGAACAGTCCGAATATTGTGTATGGAAAGACGTTTTATGTTGCTCATTGGTTAGTGTGAACATTTAACTTTCAGCAGGGCTGTAGCACCACATACAGTATACATTCAGGCAGAGAAGTGGGGCAGGTACCTGTTACAAAAACGAAGCAGAGAATACGATTCAAATAATGATCTGTAAATAAAGCATTATCTTCCCGCAGGTCACACAAGAAGAATATAGACGGGGATGGGAGGGCTCCACTTTTGAAATGAGCGAGATTAATACAGCAGAGTGAGACTGATCATAACAAAGGGGAATTAATGTGTGTTTGGCTAACTAGCGGGAAAGCAGGAAGAGCTGCGGGGAAGGAGCTAAGCGATTCTAGGTCTCTGCTTTCTCTCTCATCTTCCTTTTCTTCTCCTGTCCTCAAACCAGTTTCCATGAACGCCTCAGCCGTTCCCTAGAGTCCCAAGAACCATTTCAGATATTCATGTGCGTAAGAAGGGTTCTTCACGTGTGAGCTCATTCACCGCCCTAAAAATAGACAAACCCAGCCAAAAAGAGACGATTGACGCAAGTGTTTCTATGTGTGGCTATTTCAGACGGCCCTGGTAATTTTTTTTTCTAGTCTTTCTTCTCCCTACTGACAATATTTGTGTGAATTCCACGCGTGCTTTACCATAAACCAGCCCAGCATGACAGACCAAATGTTTTGCAAAAGAAAATGGGCCAGCTCCATACCAATTTAGTATACTTCTTTTGGGCTGTGTAGATTTAACTCTGATGAGACCATAATCAGCCAAAGAGGGGAAAAACACACAGAAAACCCCTCAAAACAACTTGATTACACTTGATATGAATTGTTGCGTTACAGCCTGCTCTCTTCTCCACCTCACACTCCTCTTTCAAGAGAGAATTGTTTATGGGAATCATTGCTCAGTTCCCCTGCCTTGTGTACTGTTCATCTACTGTACTCGGCTATTAGATAAGCACATCTCTTCGAGTCTAGATCGTTTCTTAGATTTGGTGTCTGGAATGGAATGCTTTTGTCCCTCATGTACAGTGCACATCAGGAGAATGTAGTGTGGAAGTCTCACTAAGCTCATTCATGCATTATTAATATTGCTCCCATTCGTTATTGGTGTAATGGCCCACTATTGTATCACATGAAGGATATATTTGAAGTCTAGTGATAATGTGGGTCTAAAAATATATTAAGCTATCACTATAAAATGTGTATATTGTTAAGTTCATTGCTTGGGCTTTACCCTTTCTGGCCTAAAGTGGTAGTGTGTAAGAGCTAGTAGAATGATACAATATAATGTATAACCTCAAAATGAAACCCATTATGGGGAACTGCTTTCAGACGTCATAACACTGTTGTTTTTGAATATGAATCCAAAGCACACCAATGGATACGACACAAGCAAATGTGCACATGCACACGTCCCCAGACATGACAGAGCTATTCTGTTGTAGTACAGCAGCTCTGCAACCACTGGACAGTTTGTAGCCGAATTTCTTTTTTTAAATATGACATTGCCCCCAAACAAGCTGAGCAGGAATCTTATCCTGCATTTGTGTGGTTTGTATTTAGTTGTGGTACTAGCATACCAAAACGAAGTAAGCAATTATCCAAATGCAGTGGAAAAACGGGTAGCAAAAAAGTGCTGCATTTCATCAGCAGTTTCTCTACTCGTTCTGATGGAATGTAAGTACAGTAAGGTGTATGTACTGACATTCTAAATAATGTGCAAATACATACAATATATGGTGCAACTATAAAAAAATATATAAAAAATTCTGTATGTCTGAACATGTTCTGACTTCGTTGATGATGCTCATATTGGTCAGAGTTACTTCTTTCTGATGAATCTTACGTATCTGTCTTCCTCTTCAGGTACTGGCCAGAAGGAAGGAAGGTTCTGGCAAGGTGAAGGTCCTCCTTCACTGGACACCTGAGGACATGTGAGTAAGCCCTTGTTTGTCTGTCAGCACCATCTCTTATTAAAATGGGTTGATGGGGATTTGATTAAGTTCTATACAATATTAAGTGTGGTTATCTGAAACCACCATCTCCTCTGACAAAAGGAGATCGGGTACAATCACTCATAGTGAAAGGCCAAAACAACATGTATCATCAATGGAATTTGATGGCCTTATCTGGCGTTTGTGTAGTTGCAATACATTTGTCATTTTATTACCATGACAAATGGTGTTTACATTCTGGTGATTGTGTTAACAGTGTGTCTATATAAAGAGGTGTCATTATTGAGTTCACACATTCAGTGATAATGAGGAAGTGAAGTGGGCCAATCAAGAATGTCCCATGTCCAGCTCTTCGGCCTGATTTTATACCAGCTGCCTACACTGATGTGTTTTGTGGCTTCTATTGGTGTGTCGCTTTAAGGGGAAAGTCAGCTAAATCACTGCAGCAATTCTAGCCACACCCAGGTCAGTGATGCTTAGGGATTTTACTTTGGGAAGATACAGTATAGTGTATGCAGTAGTTTTGACCCCCAGAGCTATGCAGTAACAATTCTCTTTGTTCACCATCACCCTTTATAGACCTGAATTTATCTTAATTTTTGTGTAATAATAAAAAAAAGAGAAGAAAACATTTAGTTTTTTTAAATTCCTAATATCAAATATACAAAAAAAAATCCAAACTAATTTGAGTCATAGATGAGAGTACAATAAATAATAGAATAAATGTGCACACCGGTATTAGTGGCAGAAGAAACCAGGGAGAGCCTGTACTTACTTGTACCGTAAAGCTGTCCTAAATTATTCAAGCGTTCTCAGCCCAGTTCCTCCTAGCTACCTATGCACAGTTTGACCTGACTTAGCCCAGCAGAGATGAATGGAAGCCCAGGCACATTAAAGGCCAGTCCAGTTGGGCTTGTAGTGTGTGGGGGGGCTGGTGTGCTGGGGAAGAGAGAGAGAGACTTGGTGATTCTCAGCACGTCTCTGGATGCCAGCCCACTCCTACATCCCCAATTAAAAGCATCGGCTACACCCCCCCCCCCCCTTCTCTGAACATCAGAGAGCTGGAGGTGGAATGTGAGGGTGGGGGGTGCGGAGAGGGTCAGCTGGGTAGAAGCTGAGGAGTGATGCAGGTGGAGGGGTGTAGCTAACAGCTTCTGAAGAACTTCCTGCTACCCCTCCACCATCCCTCTCTCTCACTCTACCCCTCTGCTTTCCCCACGTGGGGAGCATGGGGAATATGCATCAGTCTAGAGGAGACAGTGCTGTGAAGATGGCTGTATTAGACCGAGACATCTGTCCAGCTCAGAAGATTATAGGGGGTTGTGTGTGTGTGTGAGTTCTAATAGCCCCCCTATTAAACCCACACACTCATACTGTATTCCTTTGCATGTGTATATGGTCTTTCTGAGACATGGGCTTTGTTTTAAATGCATGACCATGAGCTTGTTTAGGCATTCCAAGTAACTGTTTGTAATGTTTTACTCGGTATCTGGGAGGTATTTTTGTGGTCAATGAATTGAAGCTGCCTAGTTCGTGTGTGTGTGTGTGCGCGCACTACTGCCTTGGCTTGGTGGTCATTAATGCTGGAGCAAACATTCCCATTCTGACTTATGTTCATTAACTCCATTTGGATCAATGAGTAACCAGGATTAGCAGGGCTGTTCTAAACACAGACCTGCTGGCAGCAGCTCATAATGTGAGAGATGTTTGGAAGGGGCAAGATCTCAAGAGGACATAGCAGGGAAAGCTGATCTTTGATGTATAGATGGACCAGTACATATACTCACTCTTGGGAGCTTTGCAATAACCAAGCAATCTAATACACAGGTCTGTGTGGTCTCAACCCCTCTGAATCACATTGGACCCTCTGTCAGTCAAGCTACATGATGGATAACATTTAGACAACCCTACCTTAGCTACCTACTGTAATAATGTTTTGCGATCAATCTTTTTTTCCTCTCTTCTTAATTCACATTACAGTAGATAATACTGCAGTACCACAACAAATTAGCTTATTGTTCAAATAATGGAGCTGTTAAGGAGATCTGCATTGTTTTTCCATTGAACTTAAAATTACAGACTTTGTAACCATTTCACAAGAAGGATATAAACCATTAACAATATTGCATGTAAATTGGGATCAAGGGCATACTGTACTTTATTACTGTTTAATCTCACAAATTAATGGTCTAATTGTGCAGAATAGACCCATTTGTTTGGTTGGTTATTAATTTGGCTTTATCAGACCACAAATACAGCAGAAATGCACAAATGTAGTTCAATGGCTTTATTGTTATTAAGATGAGTTACTGATTTAGTATGTATTTAGATTTGAAATTCTGCACTTCAACATTTAATGTAATAAACTAATAAGATAAATTTGTTTACTACCGAACAGGCATGATGTCTCCTAAAATGCTGTCTCCTAAAAGTGTTTTGCCATCACACCTTGACTGAGTTTGACCTTTTGATAGCCATCATGATAGCAGCTCATATAAACAAAAGCTTTTCTGGTGGTGAAGCTTAAATACAGCTTAAGCTTTACTTAAAGTGGCCCTATATCACTTTCTACCACTATACATCATACTAAGAGCGCCAGCATCTCAGACCAAAACAGATGTTTTGTTGGCCACAGGCTTTAACATGCATGCGTAAGAAAACCAAGAACTGAGGAGCTTGGATAACAACACAGAGGGAGTGTAATGTCATTCTCTGCTTAACCCACCTATTTTTGCGTTTCAAATGCACTACTGTGTTATGCCAGCAGATGGTGCCAACTTATTGTATAGTTCTCTTTAGTGTCATGTATTTGTTTATTTTGTTTCTTGCCTTTTAACCCTCCTATTGTCCTCGGGTTTCCAACGCACTACCTTGTTGTGCTAGCAGAGCACATCATTTCTGTGTAAGATATAGAATTTGGATTGGTGCCTTCTGCTGGAACAAAGAGGTAGTGCGTTGGCTCAGTTTGGTTCTGAGGACAACGGGAGGGATAAGTCGCAATTCTACAGTAACTTTACATGGGAAATGGGTGTTTGATCCTATAATTTATTGTTTAAAATATTGTGGAGCACCTTTTCTTTTTTTTTAAACAATGTTAAGCAAAAATATTGTCAGTTTATGGATTACAGTATCATAGTAGTCATACAGTTTTCAGATTTTGCGTATGAGGACTAAACGGGGTGTATGGGTGGTTCTGGTGTACGAAACTGCTGCATAGTCTCTGCTGCTTAGCAATGCACCTGAGATTCCATTTTCAGTAAGCTGAACTTTTTGTTTTTTCTTTGTCTTTTTTTCCTAAACAATAAACTCTATATTTCTGTACTGTATTTCTTTGAGGCTGGGAGCCAGCTATCAATCCTTACTGAAGGAATGGGCTCCACTCTGCCAAGCGACCCCCGATAGCTATCCCCACAGAGGCCTCACGCACAATATACATTTCTGCCTCATAAATAAAGCAGCCAAATAACAGCCTCCTGTGGAAAATAAAAGAACTCCATTTGTCTTTATTTGGCTTGGTGTGACGGAATAGCCTTTATTTTTGGTGAGGGGGCATTTTTGGCCTATACCCCACACACACACACACACACACACACACACACACACACACACACACACACATTTAGACCCCCACAGCTCAGCTCCTCCATGCGACTTCCATCCATCTGAGGTTAATAGCTTATCGGCACTGCAGCACTTCCCCAGACATGTTTACGGTCACTCCAGAACGGGACACACACGCACACATGTGTAATGTGTGCTTTAATACTTGCCAGGTCTTCCTCTTGTCGTTTGAGTTTTGTCTCAGGCGTGGACACTAGCTCAAGCCTAACCCAAACATACAGGGGCCTGTTTCTTGTCTTTCCACCCTCACTTCTTCCCAACTCCCTCTCCCTGTTCGTTGTGTCCTGCCCCCATGTTAAAAGCTGGGAGGCATACACACGTGAATAAATAGGGTTTCCAAGGGGTCACCACTCAGGCTTCTGTCTTTCCCATGTGCTACATTGTTGATTCACATGAGCTTAAAGGCAGTTCATGCCAGATGCACATGTGCAACACACCCTTCTCACTCTGTTTGTGTATTTTACTGCAGGTTTTCTTTTTTTTGCTTCCATTCAGATATAAGTAGATGGAGGGGAATAAAAAAGAAACTCGCTTCTTGATTGCATTATGACCGTAACCCAAATAATCACCCCAGCTTGTTTTGTAAACAAAACCCAAAGCCAGAATGCTAACAATGCTAAAATGTAAGTACAGTTGTCCACAAGACAATGTTAAATTGCTGACACAATAAAATGTGTCAGGAAATTTACGAAGTGTGTGGCAAGTATGGAAAATGCTTACAAACGTTTGTGGGCATTGTGTTAGTCTTCTGGCAGAGTAACGGTTGATTTACAGTCGCAGGTATTTTCAACAGTATAGGACAGGGGGTTTTATAGGTCTTTCTCTAGAAGAAACCCTGCTGTGTGTGTTCATGCGTGTGCGTTTCTCTGCATTTTAGGCTCCTAATCAGGGACGGAGAGTCACAAAAACACATCTGGAAACATGCAGTAAGTAAAGTAGGGTCACATTCCTAATGTGTGCTCCACTTACTGCAGCGCACCAGAACATTTCGGGTTGATTCCCAATCACCAATAATTACACCACATTAATTTTGCAGTACAATCTAGTAATTTCTGCTAATCGCTGCATGGCGCACATATGACACATGACACGGCTAGGCAGGCTTGCACACTGCCCATAAAACAGCCCATAATGGGCAGTGCAAATGCTTGCTCCAGCCAGCGCTGGTCCAAATGACAGTCTCATGAAGTTCCTCAGGCTTCTAGTTTCTTCCCTCTGTTGCTGGCCAGCGCTCCGTGCACACAGCGCTCAATGGACCTTGTGGGGAAAACGCTACCTGTGCACTGTGCCGCTGAATGGGCTGACTCGGCGTGTGAGTGATTCTGGCCGGCTGGCTGGCTGCCCTGCGTGCGCGTGTGTGTGTGTGTGTGTGTGTGTGTGGGTGTGCGTGTGTGTGTGTGTCTATCTCTGGGGGCTCCTGCAATGACGCACGTGATGACGGGGGAATGCGGGGGAGGAGGAGGGGGTGTGTGTGTGTGCCGCGAGAGACAGCCGACTCCCTCGCTAAGCTCTTTGTTTCGTTCCCTCTCCATGCCTGCGCCCCCCCCCCTCTCTCTCTCTCACACTCCCTTTAGTTTGGGCTGCTGGGGGGCGGGGGTGGTCTCTCTGCAGCAGGTACAGTAGGGTGCAACTGTGCTGTACAAGACTCAGTGTGCGTCCCTGTCACTCCAGTTGTCATAACAGCAGGCAGCCTTGGTAGTTCTGCGTGAGACTGCGTGTGTGCGTGCGCTGATGGAGCTAATGGATTTTTACTGCAGACTTGGGTCATGCCTGCTATTATGGGATGTATGTGTGATGCGCGCATATTTATTTTTATTTTTTTATTTATTTATTTTTTTAAACATCTGCCGCTGCCCACATTTAAACGTCAACTAATCGCACCCTGAGAAAGGTCACCTTGATTGTTGCCCATGCTGGAGGACAGTACAAATTGTCCCCTGTGCGTTTGTGTGCAGCCAGGGCCATGGTGCTTGTACTCTGTGTTCAGGAGAAGGTGTTAACATGTGCTCTGAAGTCAATGAGGCTCTTTGTTCATCACTCAGACCCCCCTCCACCTTTCATGGGAGACTAGATTCTGACCAAACACCCTGTGTGTGTGTTTTCTTTCTGCAGACTGCCGGATGTGTGGGTGAACGAGACTGAGCGATCTCATCTGAAAACAAAAG
>JAODUG010091259.1:0-11957 GCA_027564795.1 Aphredoderus sayanus | reverse complement strand
TAAATAACATCTAAAACATACCAATTTGATGTTTTAAAGAAACCTATGCACTTCAGTACAACAATGCAACTGAAATATGTTTAACTGGGCTCCCATAAAAAAGTAATTTAATCTTTTAACCGTAAATCCTATCCCAGTTCTTATACTTAGAATTAGAACTGGAGATTTGTTGACATAAAAATGTTTTAAATAATCAAACCACAACTAATATTTCCCCGGGGAGTACGCAGACATGGGAATTCACTGACACTTAAATAGATGAACTAGTTTCCTTAAACTGTCGTCCTCTTTTTCTCTCTTTCTCCATCCCCTCATTCCCTTACCCCCTGTCTGTCTCTCTGAAAGCTACAGACAAAACCCAGGCCTGTGAATTGACTGACACATTCCTCCCTGCTCCCGTGAAAGGGCTTCATTTAACGTTCCCCCCATTTTGCTCTGCCTGACGCCCCGGGACAACTAGCCCCCATCAGCCAAAAAAGCAGAACAAAACACCCACACACACACAGAGGGGGAGAGGGAGAGAGAGAGAGTGGGAGAGAGAGAGAGAGCGAGAGAGAGAGAGAGAGAGAGAGAGAGAGGGGGAGAGAGAAAACGCAGCCTGGACAATGGAAGAAACGCTGTGAGAGAAGGAGAAGAAGCAGGGTAAATGTTCTTTTTAGGTTCAAAGGCACCCTTGCTCCCTTCCACTCTTATCCATTCACTGTGAGCCACACTGGCCCCCCGAGGTAAATGGGGGTTTTTGCTCATTGGTGCCATTCACCTGTCAATCAGACTGTTACAGGATCTGATGGGCTCCATGTTGTGGGGCGGAAGCTATGCAGCCAAGAAGCACATGGGGTGAAATCACCACCTGTTTATGCTGGGAGCAAACACAAATATCCACTCCATCACTGGAAACACTCTGCACAGCGTAGCTTGCCCTTCAGATGCTACAAACAATATAACTTCAGTTTAGTCAATAAAAAAGTATCTGTGATGTGTAGGTGGTACTGTACATTTAATATAACTCTAATAAATGTACACTTGTCAGCAAATGCATATTTATCAGCAAAGGGGTCAGAGCAGAGATTTCCTGGCAAACCTTAAACAGATCTCTCACAACGATATATGGTATCGAACCCAGATGGATAATAGGATCAAATGTCCCTAACAACACTGTTAATGGCTGATTTGCACTCTCACCTTTTGCCGAGACACACACTGTGAGGGAAAAAGCATTTCCTGATTTATGTTACGGGGCAATCCAGAGCTTTCAACGTGGACATTTTATGTTTGAGGATGAATATCTCAGAAAATGTGGTGACCTATGGGTGAAACTCCCAGTGAAATGAATTACGGGACTATGCATTCCTCTCATGGCAGGTCATGAGTAACTCTGTGGACTCTCAGCACAGAATCAACCCGCATCCCATCAACACAACACATCCACGCTTGAACGAAGCGCAGAACAAGGCCAGAGAATTCTGAGAGGAAGTCAAAATACGCTGAAACTAGATGCCGAACCAGGTGCCGTCTTATCTGTTCCCAAGGAGACGTCCCGTGTATTTTATCAGTATATTATCTGAGTCTGTGACTCAAGACCTTTGTTGTGTGATCGTTTCTGTAATAATAGTAACAATAATAATGGTAAGACAGCTTGTGAGAATGTGGGTGCTGAGGGATCCTGCCGCTCAGGCGATGGAGCTGGTGACAGACAAGCATTTTGATAAGGCTGAGCCGGAGACATAATCGAAGTGCACTATCCAGCCAGCAAACGCAGTCACTCCGTAATGACTCTGTGTAAATTACTCCACCACCACCGGTGTCAGCGCATATATCACGGTGAAGGGAAAATGAACACCCTTCTTTCAACATTGAAATCCATGCTCTGTGTGACTAATGGCACCAACACCAAGTGTCCTGGGCCTGCCCGTAACCTGAGAGTCCTAGGCTGGTAGGGAACACGGGAGCACCCTGTGTGAAAAGGGGTCCAGCCAGTCAGCCAGTCTGCCGGGCAGGCCTGGCCAACGCCAAACAGACCTCCACTCACTTCCACCACAGCCTTGCCCAGCAGGGTCCGGCCATCTGGACTCAGTTCTGCTTTTGACAGGGCTGTTTGTAAGGCACGCTGTATGAGAGCCTTATTCACAGTGGGGTCCGGCAACAGGGTTCTTAAATGGGGGAAGGGCTCAGGTGATTTAAGGGGATAATGGTGCAAAATGATCTATTGTTTCACACTGATGGCAGAGGCAGTTTGTTTTATTAACATCTGTATTTCATATTCTGGTTTGCCTTAGGTTAAGTGTTTTTGGATTAAGCACAAAGGAGAATCTTTAAACCACTTTGAGATGCATTTACCCCTTCTGGTAACCCTTGAAGTAATAAAAAATACACAATAATTTCTGTAAATTAGTGAGTAATATACTAAGTAGTGTGTTAAGAATGAATCAACACTGAAGCGACTCTCAAGATTCAATGTGCTTATACAAACTAATATCTAAAGTAAAACACCCAAACCTGATGAAATATAATGGCTACAATATGTTGCCGGTGTAACAGCTTTGATACAGATGTGAATTTCATTTCAGTCGTTCGAGCTAAACTCAAAGATACAGAATTCTATGGGTTTATATTCCGTTTGTCAGTACAGTTACAAAAAGTACTGTTTTGGGTAATTTTTATGTTAAATTACTAAATACTACTACTGCTACTACCACTATTGCTACTACTAGTACGACTACTACTACTACTAATACTACTACTAATAATAGTAATAATAATAATACATGTTCTAAAAGTTAGTACAGTGCACTGAATCTATATGCAGGGACATTGGAACCATTTTCTGGGTAGGGGGTGCTGTAAATAGGGGGTGGGCAAGGACTCCTTCGCCCGTTGCATATAAAATACTTAAGAAAGATGAAAGGCAGAAATAAAAGTCAGACAAATGTATAAAAAACTAAGAAAATAAATAAAACCTTACTTCCAGTGTCTATTTGCCATCCCAATGGTGATTTAGCTGTCATGGCAATTTCGAAAGCGTGGTAAATAGTAGCTTATAAACACAATTAACTTAGCCATACCCAGCTGTTACGACCTTAAACATATGGGGAACAGAGCAAACAGCCTGTACTGTAGTGAGATACGTTTGTCCAGACAGAACCTCAGTGCATTCAATACTGTTGTCGCGTCTACAGAGGCAACTCCACCCCATCAGCAGGTCAGTAACCATGGTAACTGCCACTGACACCCTAAAAGGTCAACATCCAGGGGTCAGAAGGCAACAGTGGGTCATATGGCAGACAACCAGCACACATGTCTTCCCCATAGGGGGGAAGGGGAATATACTGTTACTTGTAGATATAGAGAGACATTGTAGGGCCAATGTGATTCTCTGTGAAATGGTGATATTACTAAGTGTAAATGTGTAAGTAATAAAGGTGATAACCTCACACTGGGAGTGAAAAAGTGCCCAACAAACACACACAGTATACATTTCAACACTGTTTCATATTGACGGAGGAATCATTAACAACATTTGCATATATGTTACCGGTAACATGATATTCAGGAACATGATATTCAGGAAGCCCCAGAAAACACAACTACAATTGTTGCAAAGTAATAGTGAATAAAAACAGTGTTAATTTGCAATGAGAGCTAAATACACTTTTGTTCTATTGTAAAGACTGACTGTGGATTAAAAATGTATCAAAGAAAAAATACAGCCTCACAAAATTACAAATCCAAATCATCCTAACACCAGCCCCCTCCAATGTGCAGTTGCATTTGTTCTGGAAATCACAAGGGGGCTTTGGTAGTGAGTCCAAATGACCCACCCCCTAGTGAGACCGTGATCAATATGTCCCTGGTCCAGGGACAATACACACCACATTCATCTTCTGTACAGCCTGCCAGGCTATTGTACCTGAAACATTTTTAATCAGACCCCCTGGGTTTCCACTGTTTGAACACTGAGAGCGTATAAATACAAATGTAAATCGGTGGGGTTTTGAAAAAAGGCCAGTTGCTAATTTAATTGTTTTTTGAGATACAGTAAGTGCGAAAACAGCTTTTGTTAGGCTAGATTGAGTTAAGGGTTAGTTAGTATTTTTCTGAAACTAAAACGACAAAAACAGGTATATTGCGCCACCTTGTGGTAATAAATAATTAAAGAAATAATATAACTGACAGAGAAGGAGACAAAGATGAAAAGATTGTCCAATCACCATCGTTGGCTCTTCTCATTGGCTGAAATGGAGATGTCAATCAAAAGGCACATAGGGTTTTTTCCAGACTTACTCTCAATGTGATTCTGGATGTCCTGGTGTAAACTTCCTGTCCTGAAAGCCATGTGAAAAGAATATGCGAAAAAAGCTGAAACACATAGCAAATAACAAAGATATACATGGATAGCAGAAACATTTACAATTTGGTGGCTATAGGCTATATTACTTATAATATTGCCATTAACTTACTGCTAAAATTAGTACGACTGATAGCCCAATATGGGTGTTAGAGCATAAATAAAACATAATAGAGACAAGCACAATAGCCTACTTTACTATAAACATACCATAATAACAATCGCCTTAAAATCATGTTTATGCAATTTTGTATTTATGTTTTTATTTACACACACTAGCCTACGACACCCACTGGAAGATTCGTGCATGTGGGCGCCTGTCATGGCCCCACACATCTCTGGCATGGCCACCGGACAGACTGGACAGACAAGCGGATTGCTCCGTGATTGGTCGACTAGGCGCGCGTCCGTTGTCTCCTCCCGGTTTTCCTGGCATGACCTTTTCCCTTGGCAACCACTTCCTCAGAGCATCTACGGCCATCTTTAAATTTAACTCATTCATGGAAAGTTATTCTCCTTATGTAAACACGCCGAATGTCACATTTGTCGCACAGACGAGATCGAAGTGGTTTTTGTGCATGTGCTACTCAGCGACCTAGCTTCAGCAGACAAGACGGTTGGCTGTCAGCCGATTAAGTAAACACGGAAAGCGTACGTTATGTTATTCGGGACAACGTATCTACGTTATTGTATCCTGTCATTCAAACGTTTTTTTTTTCTTCCTATAAATATTTATCGTGTGTTAGTTGAGAATGTGAGCACACCGTGTTCCGACTAGATTTTAGAAATAAATGTTTAATTTTGGATCCGTCTACAGTGAACGTAGTTAAGTTCGAATAAAACAGCAGGTGGAGTGCCATAATAAGTCGGTGGATCCGCGTGTTAAGGGCACATCATATTTTATCCTAGGACGTTGTTCTGCAGATATGCCGGTTACAGTACTGTTGGAGCGTAACAGTATTCGGTGACTGACTACAGAGTAGTTAGGCCTAGATCACTTTCGCTTCGTTTAAAGTGATGTTGCTGTAGTATTAACCTGCTGTATCTAAACCGTGTGTTTCACCCGTGGGTTAGGATGAGGAAAAAACAGACGGTCAAACAGAGGAAGCCAGAAGAGTCTACAGTCGTCCAGGAATTTGTGGTGGAAAAAATTATTCGTCGTAGAGTCTCAAATGGTAGAGTGGAATACTTCCTCAAGTGGAAAGGCTTCACTGAGTAAGCAACATGTTAAATAATACAACACATTCATTATTAATTTATAGAGATATGTAGCCTACACTCTTTTTATGAGATGTCTGAAGTGAATTTGGTTGTACTGTGCTGACAATATTTTTTCTAGTGCTGACAACACCTGGGAGCCAGAAGACAACTTGGACTGCCCTGAACTCATTCAAGAGTTCCTCAGAAACCTCCATCTCTCCGGTGAGAATGGGGAGGACAGCCTTATAGAACCTCAGCTAGACTTCGTCCCCAAAGAGGAGCTGGCTGAGCAGGAAACAGAAATTGTGAGTCTCCATGACGAGGAAATGGATCTGCTACACAGTTTTTCCATGTTATTCTTTGAACTTCCTCCTCTGTTTTTTTTTTTTTTTAATTAGTCTCTCGATTTTATTCTTGTATGCATTACTATATAGTAACTACATTGCATTCAGAGTGGTTATGGACTATATTATTGTAATTATAGTATAGAATTCCATGCCATATGTAAAAAAAAAAAATGAACATCATTGCAGAGGTAGTTTAACAGGATGGTTTATAGTCTGAAACTACACCCACTTAAACTTAAAATGGTACATAGTGTACAGTAGATGCACATGTTAGGGGCATTTTTATACAGTATATCTGTTATTAAATATACTATACGCGGATAATGAGTTAGGGTTAGGTAATGTGTTTGTGTACTGTTGTGTACTGTTGTGTACTGCACTACAATGTATTAATCTGTTTGGTGACTGGTGACCTAGATGAGGAGGCACCGGCTCTTTAACCATCATTGTTCTCCTGGTTCCCCTGGTCACTGTGTGCAGTGCCACCAGCAGCCATACAGCAGGCAGGCAGACGTGGACGTCAGGGAGCCTGGCGAGAGCCCGACGGACCTCACTGTGTACCTGGAGCCTGAGTGCATCATTGGCTCCACAGACAGACAGGGGGAGCTCATGTTCCTAGTCAAGTGGTAATGCGACAAGCCTTTCCTCTTCGGCTGTGTTCACATGGGAGTTTGTGGTGCGGGGGGGGGAAATGGATGCTGTTTGATGTGTAATGATGAACAACCGCACACACAGACAGTGCTGGATGACAAGGCCTCTGTGCGTTGACTCCCACTGATGAGGCATACTGTAGAGCCCAGCTCCTATAAATCCCAGATGCCAATACTGCAAACGCCAGCGCGGAAAAGGATTTGCATAGTAATTGATGCAGCGCTCTAACTGTAATAGAACAGTAATAGTTTGTTTATTATAATACAAACGTTGGCAATTGTCTCAGTTCAAGTCTGTCTTGCCCTCAACGCTTTGCACTGTTCAGGACATGCAAACCATGGCCGTCCTAAACCTCTCTGTTTTCTGCATCACAAATGTGTGAACACAGCCATCGCACCTCATGGATGACTGTTTGGCAAAATGAAAAATGAAATGTGCCTGGAAGTAGGCATTATATAGAGTACCGGCTGGCAAATAATTCCTACTTGTATCTAGAGTTGTAAGGATTATACTGGACACGGTCCATCGAAATTGCATCTTTTGTATAGATTAATGTCAGTTAGACTCTACTGTCCACCACACCGCAGAACAGCTTTTCTAAACGGCCTAGACTGCAGGATTGACAGAAAATACTTAAAGTGGCTGTATGATGTTCTGCCACTAGATGTCACACAAACGCACCAGCATCTCAGACCAAAACATATGGGACTCCATGGGCTACACACATGCACTAACATGCACATGCTGCAGGTCGGCTATGTAAACAAAGAACAGAGGACCTCAGTCACAACACACAGAGGGAGCGTGATGTCATTCTCTGCTCAGGACGCCATTACTCCACTATAGTGTATCGTCACATAGAAAATAGTTGTTTGCTGCTATATTAATGTGTAAAATATAATATATTGACTTGGCACAATAGTGTTGTGGCATTGGCCTGGGTGTACAGCAGGCCTTAACGCTGTCTGCCCGCTGCATGTCTCCTCAAAGGAAGAACTCTGAGGACGTGGCTCTGCTGTCAGCGCGTGAGGCGAGCGCCAGGTGTCCCAAGGTAGTCATCGACTTCTACGAACAGAAGCTGACCTGGCACTGTGCAGATGACGAGCAGTAAAGTGTGTGTGTGTGTGTGTGTGTGTGTGTGTGTGTGTGTGTGTGTGAACGGGCGAGAGGTTTGTGCAAGGTGAACCGACAAACAGCTGCGTTCGGCTGCCAGGCTTAGCGTACCCTCCGCGGAGTGTCCTCCTTCAGCTGACATTAGAAGCACAACTGTGTGAAATGATGTCCTGCTGCAGGTGGATTTACGGATTCTGGCAGGCAGGCGCGAGAACCTCGGCGGGGATGAATGTTAAGTGCTCTCATTCCTGCGGTGCTTGACGAGGTCACTGTGCCTTTGCGAAGAGTAGATGGCCTGTTTTGTGCAGCACTTGAGATCGAACTAACCTGTAGCAGTTTAGGCCTCATGTTAACCATGTGGCAGACACAATCACTGTGGACATGTTTTAATCATCAGAGGTAGCATTTCCTAGTAAACTGTGTTTGTATAGGAGACATTTATATAGGCAAATAGTCAAACTACTGTCAAAACCATACTGTACCTCTAGCAGACCCTATACTCATTTGGTTAAAGCCAATGATTGTATTGTTTAAATGTGTGTAATTTTGGACATTACTGTTTGGTATTGTGTCTATTGTTTGTAGACAAACATTTACTGTTTTGTTATTGTATTTCTCCTGTGATAACTGATTACCTTCCCTAGAAAGTATTTTCCTGAATGTCGAGTGAGACACTCTTAACCAAATTTTTTATTTTTCTCTTATTTTGGTCCAAAACATGAAAAATGTCTTGTTTTTATTTAAATGTGCTTGTCGTTTCCCAAAGTGACACCTTGTCCAATGTGTCAAGGCCTTGTACGTTTAAAAGGAAAGCAAACCTAGTAAGCATTAGACAGAGAAGTGAGTATTGAGGGTGGCAGGGACTTGTACCTTCAATGGTTAGCCAAATTGTTCATGTAGCACTTTAGATATGAGACTGCTCACTTCTCCACAGTGTCGTTTAACGGTAATCACAGTCATGACACAGTCATGATTCATTTAGTATGTCTAAAATGTGTCCAAACTGGACTTTTTTCCCCTGACTAGACTGTTATGGGACATCCAGCTGATTCTTAAACCTTTAAAAAAAAAAAAAAAAAAAGAAGCCTGCTACTGTAATTCTTGACCATTGATCTGTGAAGTATCTGTGAATAAATGAAAACATTTGTGAGCTTTTTTTTTTGTTTCATTACTCATTTGTCACATGCTGGCTAGTCAGCAGTAAAAAAATAATTTGTCAGGATGTACAGTTTGGCTTGTACCTGGCTTGTACCATGTGGTATGGAATGGGATTTAACATTAAGTGACTACAGCCATATTTTGAAACCTTTGCTCTGATTTTAGACAGTAAACATTTTACAGAAGCACAGAGATGCTGTGCTCGGAGCATAATTTTCAACTTGAATATAAAATATATCACTTTTGATATTTTAAATGATAACTGGAATAATAAAGCCAAGGAAGTACGCATGACATGCTGAAACAGGTAGGCTACTAGAACACTCCAGCCTACCTGATTGAGTAACACCTAACTTGTTTAACGGACGTGACAATGAAGGAATGTTTGTGTAGTTTCCCTTGGCTGTGTATCCTATTACACTTCCTCTATCTCCCATTTAACATTCCTCTTTTGTGTTAAGTACAGTATTTCAGTTTACTTCACCATGCAGCAAGTTATCAGTGTCTGGGTAAGAGATCCACGTATACGAAAGAATGACTTCTGGCATGCCTATATGGATTATGAAATCTGTTTACATGTAAGTACAAGTACATCATTATATTCACAGTCTGTAAATGTAAATAGTTAACCTATGTAAAGTAGGCTACTTCCTTTTGTTTTGTTCTCTCAGACCAACAGCCTTTGCTTTACAAAGAAGGTTTCATGTGTGAGGAGGAGGTACAGTGAATTTGTATGGCTTAGACAGAAACTTCAAGCAAACTCAATGCTCATGTAAGTCCCTTTCACAGAAATATTTACCTCTGTTCTAAAGCACTTCGTAAATCCTGCATAAACAATATTTTACGTAATGTAAATAACATTTTTCTGTTAGGAAAAGTGGTAAACAAACAAAGTAAAATACACAATGCAAAATACAAAATAATATTTTCATGTTATAATGTTCAATTGCATAGAACTACTAAAAGAAAAGCCTAATATTAGTTATAATTATATCAATACATACAGTTTTCCTGATCTGCCCCATAGCGCCAGTCATTGTGAGTTTGTGTTTGTTTTACTTTCAGGATGCAATTACCAGCATTGCCCCCCAAAAACCCCTTCTTCAGTATGAATAATGCCCAGCAGATCACTGACAGAATGAAAGGCTTACAGACCTTCCTGGAGCAGTGAGTGAAAGACTTGTTGCTTAGTCAATAAACTGTTAAACATTCACACAAAGCAAACACAGTGCAGTATAACAAACGTCTGAATAACACATAAAGAAAACAAGTGATCTCATGACATGCATTTTTGTCCAGACTTACCGTGGAGGGTAAACGTTAATATATAGAGTTCTATGGGGTAAACACACAACGTCACTACTTCCCAGCATTTATTAACTTAATGATGACCTGAATTCCTATGGGCATTCCTAGACTGTGGGAATGTCGGAAAAACACATATTTGTGTCTCAACTCATCTGTCTATGTATGAAACACTACATATGGACGTAAACATACCTTTTGAGGGTAAGGGTTGAGAGCATTGTGAGTCTCTGAGTGCTGTAGTGGGAGGAGTAGAGAACAGTGCCAGTCACTCGGGTGAGGGAGAGGGAGAGGCGAGCATCCTCTGCCCTCTGAAACCCACACAGCAACGTAGTTGTAACTTTGTGTCTCTGCAGGATTCTGCAGAACCCATTGCTGTTGTCCGACAGCTGCCTACACCTGTTCCTGCAGTCTCGGCTCAGTGTGGCCAAGATGGAGGCTTGTGCTGCTGGCAAGACCCATTTCTCTGTAGCCCAGGCTGTGCAGGGCTGTGGCCTGAAGCGCTTCCTCTCCACAGAGGAGCTCGGCAAGGACCACAACGTCTCCTATGAATCTGACTCAGACAGGTACAGTATTATCAGTTCAGTTCTGTTCAGTTCAACTTTATTATCAGACTCAATTGTCAGATAAAATACATACATTACATATATTAAGAATACATACATTATTACAATACAATACAATTATACCTGTGTTTCCACATTGGTGGTGACTAGTACAGATTATGTACTTGTCACCACCATCTACTATCTACAAGGATTTGACAGTATCAAGTATGATTATGTAAAATCATATAAATAGCATATAGTTAAATAGCTAGATGTATGTATTCATTCATGTACATGCATTGATGCATGTATGTGTTTCTATGTATTTAAACTATATTTTATGACACAGTACATCTTTTATTAAATATGTATGCCATTCATTTGTATATTAATATGTATTTCTGTTTATTCCAGCTCTGTATTTACAGATGTGGCAGAGAGCACATCCCCGCTCAGTATTAACACTAACCAGAAGAAAAGCATCAGCAGCTCATCTATATGAAGATATATACAACTACCACACAAATGTATTTATGCCGGTGGTCTAACACACAACTGTATTTATGCCGGTGGTCTAGCACACAAATGTGTTTATGGCGGTGGTCTAGCACACAACTGTATTTATGGCGGTGGTCTTTCAGTCTGCATATAGTAGGAAACTAATCACCTTGTTGTTTTTCTGGCTGCTCTTTTGTCTCAATTTCACTTGTAATATAGGCCTATATGAATTCCCGATGACGAATTCTGTCTGAAATATGTAAATAAATTGTATTTTAATTGTGACGATTGTACAGGATTGTCCAGTCGTGTTCAACAATGGACCTGCAATATTTATTAATTTCACTTTCACTTGTCGTTCCTTCCTGGCAAGAATAATCCACAAGATGGCAGTAATGCTGCGTCTGAAAATCTGGCAAAGCTGGCATTTCAACGAGTTACTCCTGTTGGCAAGGATAATTAGCTTTTTGCAATATATACATCTCTAAAATAGTGTTAGGTGCGTGGTTATACACAAGGTGTGTATCTTCAGGAGTGCAACATTCCAGAGAACAAATGACATCCCCAATCCATGCAGTGACAGGCCATTGTCGTGCCCGTGTCTGCAAATGCCTGACCCCATCTCCATAAAAACTACAGGTTCCAGGAAACTTGTCATCTGGTGCCCGCTGCATGGTTAGCAGTGAGACGTGTGTAATAGGGTCTCTGCAGAGATGCGGGACAGCCGTCCTGTCAGGTGTGCTGCTGGTAGGAGGTCCAGGGGATCCCAGCGGACCTGCTCCTGTCTGAGGT
>JAODUG010091248.1:0-11957 GCA_027564795.1 Aphredoderus sayanus | reverse complement strand
AGTTATTAAGTTGTCCTGCGTGTTAGACGACCTTGTAGAGGGAGGGAAAATATTATGTATAGTGAATGAGCGTTTAAGAGGATTCCTCACGTCGGTACGTAATAACGTAGTCTGCATGTTTGGGGGTTCTTACGACATGTCAGGGAGAGGGGGCTAGACTGCAGGAAGTGTGTTTTGTAAGATGGATGTTGAATAAAACGTTGGCCATGGCTTAATTTCTTTCTTTTATCAACAATGAACGCTTTTCCCCATGTGAATTCCAGGTTTATCCTTGAGGAAAGCTTGACTCTTTCTGTCCCTGACCACAATAACACCTTTCCCACACTGCTTAAAATGAATATGCTTGCTATCTATTTGAAGGTAAATCAATGTATAAAATAATTCATTGATTTCAAGCATTGTAACATTTTCAAAGATTGCAGACAAACACTCAAACAGAGAAAATGTAACTGTGTCGCCTGGCAGAATGTTTAACAGACCTTTATTTTGACATTTATCTTTTCAACACCTTTATTTTGAAGTAGCACTGCCACCGGAAGAAACAACTGCAATACACACTATATTCATAACTTCGTTATATGTTTTAATGCTCCGATAATTTTTGTTCAGGCGCCAGACTTGGCTCATATGGTGCTTCATAATATTATCTTGGTGGTTATGTACATATTATTTCTAACAATGTCAATAAAGGCAGTTTGGACAATTATTTGTCATGACGTAACAACCATGCGACATAGTCCTATGCTCGTGCCTGCTGATGCTCTTGAATCTGTCGTACACGAGCAACAGCCGGCGTATTAGCGAGCACAAAATCGATTAGAATTTGTGTTGGTCTAAAACATTAACAAAAATTCCTTTTGTATTTTATGCTGTACCATGGCGCACATGCATGAGGCTTGTGGTTGGGAATTCCAGTGTCGCAGGTTGTGACGTCCTCGCATGCGGCATTAGAGACACTTTAACAATGGTGTGACTCTTCAATTAGAATCATGTGCTTCACTGCGCCAATGAGCAAAGCCTTTGTAAGTATGAGCCGCCATTTTGCCCCCTGTGTCACTTGGAACTTAATCCACATAGGAAACACCAGAGAGGCAATGTTGTAAGTGAATCATGTCATACTTATAATTAGGTTAATGTTAAAAGACAAGAAAATTCATTGCAATTAAAACATTTAGATTTACATATTTACATAGGAGAAATTCATGTATGGTTAAACTGATTTTCTGTCTTGTTGCAGTATTCACTCTGTCTGTGTAAGATGATGAGCCAGAGTAAATGAAGTAAAATGAACTAATGTATGACTCAAGTCATCATTTGCATGGAGGAGTTTTAAACTAGTTGGATAGCATCAGCTGCTACGCTGTAGCGAGACAACATACTAACAGTTGCTTTTATTCTCAACAAACACTGTACAACAAATTAAACTGAACAATAACCCACAAGGTGATAGCGAAACAACAACTCAAAATAAGCAGAAGAACTAATGACAAAACACAAAACAGGTGTGGGAAGGAGAGTGAAGGCTGCCACGTCAGCCGATGATTAACCCGTGAGAGGAAGGCCTGCTCACACCGCTGGACCCAGGTGTGACCAGCATAATTCATTAAGAAAAGATTCAGACACAAGAAATCAGACACAAGAGTTTAATAATTTAGTCATTTTTCAAAATAATTGTAATAAAATGCGATGACCTTTTAGCAGATCGGTATGCAAAACCAAATTAACTACAGTATTGATGTTTACGGAAGCTCATTGCATTCACAAAATTGCATTCACAAAAGAAAACAACATTTTAAACTCTTAATTATGCGATCCGGATCTTGTAATTCTAATAAAGATCTCTTAATTCTGAGAAATTGTCTCATAATATCGAAAAATTGAGACAGCAATTGACAGCACTATTAATACATATTCCACATGGTCTTAGTTTGTCATTACGACACCACCAAGCCAGTCTGGATGCATTTCAAATACATGAATTTATATCCGTGAAACATCGGTTTAATTGCGCCTGCAGGAACAGGGCGACTTCCAATAGGTCAGACTGGGCTTTCCACCTGAACAATCCTAGTGACTTGAGATGCCTGCACAGTGTTGACATACTAATATTAATGTTATTCGCATGAAGTAACATTAATATTTCCATAGCCTAGGAGCCTATCAAGCCTAACTTAACCCATATTTATGAGATATTTTCTCATAATTACGAGATCTTTTCTCAGAATTATGAGATCTTATCTCAAATTTATGAGATCCGGATCTCATAATAACGGGATAAGGTGTAAAATTATTTTTTCTTTGGTGAATGCAATGAGCTTCCGTAGATCTTCAACAAATATCGTTTGAAACAAATGAAGACATGCACTGACGGTGCCAAGAATTTAAATCTGAATTTCCGAGGTGTCAGAAAGTTTCAAGCAGCACCTTCCTGGCTCTAATTAGATGAACTCTGGCAACAATAGGAGACGTCTCTTTGTGATATCTCTGTCAAACCTCCAAGGCAGAACACTGTCTTTCTCTACTTTTGTCTTGCATGGCTGGCCAGGAGGACGATGTTGTTAAAATTCATTAGTCATGCTTTGGTAAAGTGGGCTTTTTCCAGTCGAACCAGCCCCAGTGGTGTCAGGGACAAGAAGGGTTCCTGAATAGTTTAGCTGGCATTAATACAGCTTGTCTTATGCCCATCCTGTGGCCATGGAAAGTAAACATGATGGACATTATAGCCAACTGGTCCCAGGTAAAGCCAAAATAATTCAAGTAATTTCTTGTTAATGGAATTTGTCAGGATAAAAGTCTACTTTGTGGTTTATTTGGTTCTTGTTTCCATTACAAATACAGTTTTAGTTATCTTATTCCCTATGCTGTATGTGTTCAGGACTATTTCCCTCCTCCTTGGCACCAGGCCGAAAAAGTGTAAAGGTGCAGTGTTATTCTGTTGCTCCCTCCATACCATACCTTCTCAGTAGGGTTTAAGCAGTGTGGTACAATCGGAATGGGCTGGACAGAAGAGCACAAGTGTAAAAACTTGTGAGAAATGACTTGGTTTTGGAGCACTGCGAGATATAGGACCAGAGACTGATTGCCTTCGGACAGCAGGCCTTTTATTAATGTCCCCGTCCAGGTTTTCTCTAAGGAACACATGAGCCAAAGACGAGCCCCCACTTTCATCTAACATTTAATGAGAAAAGACCAGATAACCAGTGAGCCCCTTTAGGCTTGGGAAAAGATATGGAGGGCCTGGCCTAGTAATCTGCTGACGTAAAGCTTCATGCTTCACTGAGTGATCCATTACCACATTACAAAGTCAATATGTATTTAAACAATATCAGATGTTCCATATGTTTTCTAAATACTCACCTAGATTAGATTTGATTGAAAAATATGAATTGAGAATGAGTGGTTGTTGACAGCAGTTCAGGTTTCTTACTGTATCTTAGGTTGTATAATTTTAAAGTAGAAGTTTTATATATGTTCAGTTGAATATTTGTTTACTTCTTGAAGAATGTAGCTAACAATTAGTTTGTTAAACCCTCTGAATGTAAAATGAATGAAAAAAACAGAAATGAAAATGTTTTATATATATATATGTAATAAGCGGTATAGTTTATGAAGCATGATGACTTGTGGCATGGATGTCTGAATGATTTAAAAGAAGCCCAAAATGTGTCTAACCCTCCAAGTGTTCTCTAAAAAGATATTGATTTATACTTTCAAGTTATAAATTCCCCCTAATCCACTCAGGGTTACAATATTTGTACCACAATGGCTACTTTGATACTTCACAACACTTCTGACCTCTGAACTCAGAAACAATTATGTTTAATTCTTTTTGTAAATGTTTATTCCTAACATGAGCTGTCGTGGTGCATAGAAAAGCTTTTCGAGGACTTGGACGCAGCTACATCGACAATGATGTTGTAACACTTCCACAGAAGAGCAAGTGCTACTATTTCACCCCAGACATCAATATCAATTCTCTGACTCACCTATTTCCTGCTGCAGAAACCTGTGGAAAAAAGTGGATAATAAACACAACACCTGTAAACATACTTGTATGAGAGTGTACAAATAAATATCGTATTACCAGGCCCTATAGAGTAAGCCTTGCGAGACCATCCTGATCTCGTGAGCTTCAGTTTGACTTGAGAATCAGTCTGTAGAGGCAAGCAAGCCTTTCTATTGTCTGGTAAATCTAGTATGTGACCAATCAGCCTCGTACTGTTAGCTAGGAGCGCGGTTTAGGAGGAAAGGCAGCGAATTCCACTTGTCTCATAAACAATAATGGCGGTGCAACAGCATCAGTTTTATTTGAATTTATTAGAAGAGCAAAGAATGGCACAAAGGCTTTTCTCAATGGAAAATATGTTTTTACTCTTCATCTGACTGGATTCAGCAAAAATGTAACTGGCTCCGCTGGCTAACCCTCCTGTTGTCCTCAGGTTTCCTCAGGTTTCACAGGAGGGTTAACAGGTTCGTCCAATCACCTGCCAAGTATTCTTTGAAAGCACCTGCCCTTTTAAAATGGTTTCATTGGACGGCTCCCCAGATGGTTATGTGCATAGAACTATATATGTGGTTGTGTGTTTAACAAACATCTGGCATGTCAGGCTACTGTAGAAAAAATTAAATAACGATTTTCTAACAACATAGAGGCACTATACTTTGTATCTTATACTGTGCCCTTCTGCTTTCCTGTGTTCAATGCCTAGAATTGTGTGTCTCCTTTTACTACACATACATTTTAACATTACTTTGTCAAATGTATTCACAACATATTAACACATTTACTATTATGCTATAGTGACTGGTTTACTTGCTGATCATTTCCTATTGCTTTTTAAAGGCTAAAATCCAGAGATGGGATTAGGACCCAAAAATCATAGAATCAGTTGACACTTCTACTCCCTGTGTTTGATGTATGTGATCAACTACTAACAGTGTTTTGGCGCAGTTAAAAAGTTAATAATAATATAGCATGACAAGGAAGTTCAGTCAAAGTTCAAGCCTAGACCAAGACCAGGCTTAGAGTAATTATGGTTTCACACCTCATAAGGCGATTAGGGAGTCAATCACTGTATACAGTACTCACTAAATTATTAAGGAGAAATTATTTTGACACCTGCCATAAACCCTGACCATAATCATCTCTAGCACTGACAGAATAAGACCACAGTATTTGCAATGTACTGTATATATTTGGTATGACAACTTTGGAATCTGTATATCTCAGTAGGTGTTAACCCAGTCCTTTGGGGAGAGGGAATTTGGTGCCTGCATGTGGTAGAGATCAGAGAGAGGGCCTTTGCTGCAGCTTCATTGTAGTCCAGGTAGCATAGATCAAACGGAACAATCCCCACTGAGGCTTCCAGAAAGTGCTTACAAAGAGGCAATCTTGGCCCGCCCCAAAATAGTACTGTGGCATATGGCTTTTGAAGATAGCAGTTGGAGATTAGACCACATCCTCAATCAGGATGCTTTGAGAAGGGAAGAACTGTGAGTATGTTGTTGAGACAAGAAATGATAGATAAGGGTAAAGGCTGCACAAATCTTAATGCAGCTGTTTTATAGTACGCAGCAAAAAGTATGATGCCTTGTTGGGTTATCTGTGCCATGACTTTCTTAAAGCAGAGAGAGAGAGAGAGAGAGAGAGAGAGAGAGAGAGAGTAAAGAAAGTGGCATACATAAAGTTAACCAATGTATCCTCAAGTCTTTAATAATCTGGTACTTGGACAAAACTATTAATACTTATTTACCCTGAGACAATATATGACAGATGTTGTTGTGATCGCCGCATTTCTACACACTTGTAAAGTCGCTTTTTCTTGTAGTAGCCTGGAGACATTGGTCACCCCTGCGATAGCGTTTCATCTTCCAAACATCTGAGTAATAGAAAAATAGCTTCATAGTAAGCCAAGGGGCTGATATAAAAAAAGACACCTCTCTTGACCAAGACTTATTACCACTCTATTTGTGCAGCAGTGTCTAGGCAATATTTCTCCTGGTAAGATGACAATTTCAATAAGAGGCGTCACTGGTATTTGGCCCCGGGGGGCTTTGGCATGAGTAAAAGCGATGTATTTCACACAGGTGAAATACATCGCTTGATGAAATAGCAGGGAATCGTGTATTCTCCCATAGTGAGATACTTTCATCAGTTGTGCTTTACGGCGAGTACTATTACAAGTAAGTAGGGCTTATGCATCTTTGTATAGGATTCTTATTGTTAGGCCAGGCATGTCAGGGATTAAACCCACAACCATTTGACTAACAGTTTACCCCCATAACCATGGGCTATTCCACTGACCATGCTTCTTCGAAGAGTGAACCAAAAATGTAAAATAAATAATAAGAATTCAAGCGCACATCACTGTGGTTAAGCATGCAGTGGCCATCCTATCTGTTCTATAACCTGATGAAGACAGATTGGTGGAACACCCACTGACAGGGTAGGGAACTGTTGTATATACGACACCGATGACAAAGCTTGATGCTAAATAGATCTCTTCCACTGATGCAAGCTGCATGCCTAACAACCCATGTAGGCTCTCTGTTTGTGCGTGATGTGGCATACAGTATGCGTTCCTGTTGACAAGATCATGCCTGCCCACTTCTAGCCTAGACAGGTGATTGCAGGCTATAGTAAACACAAGGCATCAAGCCTGGCTGCCTGTCATTAATGGACATTGCAAGGGAGGAAGTAAATCTTGCGCTGAAGGCTTTTTATTGCTCATCAAATATGGAGCTGTTTTCCCAAAGCACGTTTTTAAAATAATTAGTTGTTTATATCCTCAGAATTTTTATAGTTGTTTGCAGGGTCTTTACAGGGTTGATTGTGTTCCCAGTGTTCTAGACGGATATTGTACTCAATTCTCATTGACATTCGCTGAGCTCTCTTTAGACTAGATTGACAGTGGAAGCAAATGTCCACAGTTAAACTTGAGTTACTACTAACAGCAGGTAAACTTAGATTTTTATTCAGTGTGTGTTACTTTGGACACTGTTTGTTAGATGTGATTAAAATACTCTTGTAGAAACAGGATCACCTGCTGTCATGTTTCCTTGAAAATACATTCTGAAGTTATATATTCCTCTACCTGCACTGAATCAATAGAATCCTCCTGTTCTCCTCGAGTTTCAAATGCACTACCGTCTTATACCAGCATATGGCGCCACCTGATTGTGTCTGATTGTGTCCTTCTCTTTAGTGTCAGTACTGTGTGTATTTATTTATACATTTATTTATTTTTGTATGTATTTGTCATTATTTAAAATGAAAGAGGGGGACAGTTAAATAAGGATAAACACATGGATTTATGTAGCAGTATGTGGGTAACAGACCATGTTTCTGTACTGACTGCTATTGGGGCCAATAGCTAATTAGTCAACCTGCCATACTGTGCTGTATTCCCTTAAACAGTATGATCCCCATAGATACAAGGAGAGACAGGATAAATTGCTAGGGAAGTATAAGCGAATGTTGCAGAATCTCTAAAGCACGATTGAATGCCAAAAAATGCATCATGCACAGAGGAATAAAGTGCTATGACACTTTGAGCATTAATTATTCTTGGGTTGTAAAACAGTACGCTACTTCTAATACACTGCAAGTGAAGGTTTTTCTTCCCTGAGAAGCAATTATTATTTGTTAAGATTCACTAGTGAAATGCTTGGTTTCTCATGTCAGTTGGACTCATAATAAAGGCTAATATTATTAAGAAAATGTTGGATACTAGTTCTGCGAAACTAAAGGGATCTTGGTGTCTAGGCAAGCTGTTCAACACACTCAACATAATGCAAACTCCTGTGAGGCACATAGTTTGAAAGTCTTGATCTTCTGTTCCTGTAGATATTTAAAAACAAGTGTATGATTACAATAAAATACACAATACCAGCCAGTAATATTTAGCAAATGTTTGATTAACTCCTGTTAACACTCCAACTCTGTGGGGACTATAAATAATTGCTCACCAGGAAAGGAAAAACAAAAAACTCACCTAACAAATAACATACAGATGCTGTCATAAAATACTACAATATACAACAGAATTATTTTCTTTCTGTAAGCAGAATATTCCTTACTTACTTCCCACTGTGGACTATTTTTGGTGTCGCAAGGGAAACGTTCCCCCACATGCCTTACCTGTAGATTGATTTGAGAAGAAACTGAAATGGCAATCGACGGAAAACTCTAGGATGTAAGCGAGCAGAAGGTCAAAGCTGAGGGCACACAGTGCCTCGGAGGAGACTTGCAGTTCAGAGACAATGAAAATAAATCCAATAGATCTAATCGGCTATGCATTGTCTTGTCTTCCATTGTGATAGGGCAAAATCACATCAGGGATAAACACATTATGCATTTTTAAGAGGCCTGTCTGCTTATTTCTATTCCGCCATATTTCTGCCCATTTAAGATGACCTCTAATATCTTCCGAGGTGAATTTTGCCATTGGCCTGCAACTTGTGGGGAGAGCACCCAGGGAGTTGAAGCACAGGTGTTGAATATTACAGTGTGGATGCCATAAATTCTTGGTGAGTTTAATTACAGTATGTGGTTGAAAATATTAAAACCAGTTTGGCCCATAAATATAGCTCTGGATAGTCCAAGTGTAGGAACACCACCTGTATCAAGTAAACAATAAATATTTGATCATTTAAAAAGTGTCATTCTATGGAATCATCTTCCATCTAAAGCAGCTATATCCTGCCAGAAATGAAGAGTAGGTTTTGCATTTGCTGCATTGGTCTACAGAACAATAGAACATATAAAAAATACATTATATATGCAGAGTCGGAATCGGTTATACTCACTTATATATACACGCTCATACCTTCCCATGGACATGGGAAGATATAAGCATCATTATACATGTGACAAAACAAGTATACACTTAGTGCAGAGACAATAGAAATATTGCATGATGTATACTTTGTGGAGATCACAGTCTATCTGAAAGAATGTAAAATGTAGTTTAAGTACATGTGGTGAAAAATGTGCAAATTTCACAAGAGAAGAAAAATGGCCCAGCCAAGATATTAGTATGATTCACTGAAGGAACTGCATATTTAAAATGAATTTTAATAACAGCATGTATTTATAAATTGTCTTGTTAAAGCACATCCCTACGTCCCCTCAATAACATTTATGTTTTCTTGAGTAGATAGTCTAACGATGCCTACAGACGTAAAATGACTAGGGCAATAAATACACACGCTAATTAAAGAGGTGGACTTGTCTATTGGTTGGCTCGCTGTCTTGAGGTGAAGAGCTGAAGCAGTGACCTCTCCTTGGAGTGGAAATGTAATTTCATGGCCTGTTAGACACCAAACCTCAGCAGTAAACAGGCAGAGAGAGGTTAGAGCACCGGTATCTGTTGGGGGCACGCCTGTGCTACTACAGAGCTTGTGTGGCATCCCTCCGGTCCTTGACAATGGATCCACTCAGGCTCAATGACTTTTTCGGTTCAACTTCAAGTGTGTAAACACTGACAGAGTGGATGGCTCCTCCTGAACTTTACAGAATAAGCACACTTAGAAATAATTACACTGTACTGTGTGTGTGTGTGTGTGTGTGTGTGTGTGTGTGTGCGTGTGTGTGCGTGTGTGTGTTTGTGTGTGTGTATGTGTGTGTGTGTGCGTGCGTGTGTGTGTGTGTGTGTGTTTGGGGTGGGGATATAAGAGGAAGGCTGAGAGTGCATTGATGGAATTTAAACCGTGGCAGGATGACTGAAGAGTATGTTTATTCACGCTGCTAATGAGAATGTTTAATGCAACACCATTTGTGCAATGCATGTAGGAGTCAACATTTTTATCTGCAGGTAAAAAGACCAGGCAGCATTATATAAGATAAACTAAAGATACAAAGAACATTATTTTCAGATTGCAGATCACCAAAAATACAACCTTTTGCGTTTTACAATAATTTTAGGCATTTTGTATGCAAGACTTGACAGTTATTGTGAAAGTATCACTGAATATATTCAATATTTTGAGCATGTAAAAACAATAAGCTACACTTCAAAGCATTACTGTATTGTCAATAGTTACTCGCACTTGTATGTATTATGTAGTGGAGATATTATATGAATACAGAGAAGTGCATCCTGAATTGATTTGACAAAACAGGAACACCTGAATGTCAGAGTGGAGACAACATCAAGATACCTGTAATGTGTAATGTGTTTGTGGGGAAAGAAGAGGCCAAACACAAGGACAAAATGTAATGTCATGTAGGCTTTCCATTATGTGTGTACTCAACATATACTGTAGGTTAATATGTTGAAATAACCATTACATAATTAATGACGTTGACCTTTTCTGAACTTTTTACTCATTACAGTGGCCCATTCTTTCCAGCTATTAATTTTGATTGAAGAAAAGGCAATGTCTTTCAAGCAGAAGTGGAAATCATTCACAAAATAGGTCTGGAATGTTCCACTTCAAGTTATTCAAATATATTACAGCAGTGACATGTTTTCTTGAAAACAATGTAGACAGATTATATTAGATTTGATAGATCAGTAAGCCATTCAAAAAAAAACTTTTTTAAATCCATCAATCTATTTTTCACTAACTGACACAACAGCATATAGGTATATGAGTGAGAGCTAATCAGGCACAGCTGCACCCCCCAGTATGTTCTTGTCACATATTAAAGCCATTCCACAGACATGCCAGCTAAAGATTTACAGCAAGCCTTGGCCAAAAGAGTTCAGCAGTGTTCAATTTATCACATTCCTTCTTCACTGCCAACAGTGTTCCCTCAGCAATAAAATTAGACATTTCTTCCATCGTGCAAAACTTCTAAATTGTTGTAACTATGCTATTAGCTAATTTAAATGAACAATTAGAGTGGGAAATAAATAATAAAAGTGTTTTGTGATCTCCCACAAGCATCTTGCGATGCTTAATATCTGAAAAACCATAATGGGTAGAAATGATGTAGTCTGGGAAAGATGGCACTAAACTGCCTAGATATTGATATGAATTAAAATCTCTGAAGGAAATGGATGACATCCCTCACTTTGAGCACCACTGATCTATGTATGCCATTAGTACCGCCAAATGCAGCATTCTCCAGCCCACAGGTTCCTAAGAGGTTATGTTTATCATGTAAGGATGAATTGCGGGCCTGTTCTACAGACGACTGCTCGTCATAGTAACAGTGGCCAAGCCGCTGTTCCGTTACTAATGCTTCTTAAAGTCAATACAAGGGTGGTTTGGGGCATGTTGTGTTCCAAATACAGTGATATTCTGAAGAGCTAGACTAATCAAGTGTGTTTATTAGCTTTTGTACAAATGGGCAATAACTTTTAATAGGCCTAATCCTTGCACACAGCGTTTGACACTATGGTTCACTATGGTTCATGTAACTAAACTAAACAAAGTGGTGCAATGTGATATTCATTTTAAAGACTTTTGAAAAGCATGACAAATAGACCACAAATTCAGGGTGAGGTACAGTAAAGCCACCTTGCCCTAGATCATAAGAGCCTTGCAAAGTAGCGGGAAATTGTTTGGGAAAGTGTGAAATAAGCATGAATAATACATAATATTACCTAAATTGTCAAGAGTGTCTCTGCAAACACTTTTACATAAAGTAAGTCTAAAAATGTTTTACAGTACATACAATACAATAGCCTATTGAAGATTAGAAGCTAAAGACTGGCCTTGCAGGCACATTAAACACATTCAGCTAGTCATGTGGGTAGTTTATGGGTATGAGTTCAGGTTGGGAGATGCATTTATTAGTTCATCAGTCCACATATCAAATAGACTGAATACACATGAGAGATTAAAGTTAAAAGTGCTCAGATGACAAACTGACATTTGTTTTTAGAGTGCAGTTGCCATATTCTCTCCATGTACAAGCATTTACCTGGTACATGTGCACACACAAAAGTAACCTTGTGAGATGGTTCCAGGTAGAAGAAGAAATGAAACACACAAGCCTTCTACAG
>JAODUG010091195.1:0-11960 GCA_027564795.1 Aphredoderus sayanus | reverse complement strand
GCTGGCACAACAAGGTGCGTGTTTGAAACCCGAGGACAACAGGAGGGTTAAAAGGCACATAAAACAACACAAATACACAAAGAAATAATTAATAAATAAATAAATACACTCAACAATTACAATTGAAAAACACACAAATCATACACAATCAAATGGCGCCGCCAGGTGGCCAAACATGAGATTTTTGAGTACATTACGAGAGTTAAACCTAACTGTTTCTATAATACAGTAACACAAGATGTTCGACCAATTTGTAAAGCAGGAGGAGTGTAGCCTATAGGCTACCCAGTAACCACTAAAACAATTAGGCTAATGACGAGAAATCAAAAATAGCAATGTATTTGGCAGACCATAGCCTGCATCCCGAGGTCACGTGGGGAGTAGTTTACATTACAGAATGATTGTTGCGGTCCCCAGTGAATGTGTATATAAAGATAGACTACCATCTAGTGGAAAGGATAGGCCCATACACTATTTAATGATGTTGCCTTCTGAATCAGTGTCATTATGCTGATGCCAATGATTTCCTTTGGAGCAGATATACCTTCAAAGGCGTAACTTAATTACATTTGCATTATTCCCTAGGCCTAAATGAAATGGGATTGTAGGAACTACAGTAGGTTTGTATACATTTTAAAATATAGCCTACATCCACATATTAAATTGGAAGGTTCCTCTGAATTGAAGACATGTTCTGATGTAAATTAAACAAAATCAAAACAGGATGGATTTTCTCTCGAGACTGGACAGTTATGCTTCTTGTTAGATACTTTTTGAGTGAATGCCATTTGCAGCAATCTAAATCAAAATTAATAACCATGGTGTGTCTACTCAGGTTTATTGTTTGTTTTGTGCATGTGGCATTTTTATTGCCTTCTTTATTACGTTTATAGAGGCTGCTGTGGTGTGCTTTGTTAAAGCACTCTGTCGCTTTCTGTTCTTTAACTGAGGCACTCTTGAAAAGTCATATGCAAATATAATTTATTTACCTATTCAGTGTGACATTGTGAAAAGAAATGCAATAGTAGTAACAAACAATGTATGCATGTAATGTAATTTGTGTGTGTGTGTGTGTGCATATATATATATATATATTATGTGCAACATTATGTGCATGTTGGTATGTTAAATTAAACAGATTTCACTTACATTCAAAGCAAACGGTTGTCCTAAATATTCCTATTTTCTTTTACTTATAAGATTTAGTGGAACTTAAACAGACCTTACAGAAGCTGCTGACAGGTGATTTACACAATAACATGCAGTACAGTTAGGCCTGTTGTTGCAGCTTGTTATCAATAGGTAGAGACCCACCTAGAGTAGTGTCTGGCATCTCTACCTTCACGCCTCATATCTTTCTTTATCTTTAATCAGCCATCCAGGACATGTAAGCTTCTGGACTCCACAATGTTTGTTTTCTGTCAGAAGCATCACCTCTTGTCGTCTTCCTTCCTGTTCTGTCTGCCAGGGTCTTCAGGATATCTCCGGGTGGGCCAGGAAGACGTGCTCTTGACAAGTAAGGACACATGTCAATGGTGGGCGGGCTTAAAAGAAATCCATGGCCAAACATATCTCCACTCCTACAGTATTTCCCATTAACCTTGTCCATGTCAACCAACCTTCACTTTCATAAAGGGTTCTCCAGCCTTGCTATCACAACTCTGGCTCACGTTCACATTATGATTTGGCTCGGTAAGCCACACTACATTTTCCTTTTACTTAACCATAACAAATGGTTGACTGCAATTCCAGCCTCTTTGTTTTATATAACCTAGTGACACACAAGAGGAAAATCTTAAATAAATCAAAAGGTACTCCATTTACTCCCGTTGCCATTGGGGAGTGTGCTCACTGCATGGGGCATGGAGTGGTTTGATGTGAACCAAGCAGGAATGGAAGTCAAGTTCAAAGCACAGTTAAGATTTGGTTTCTTCCACAGTGCCTGTGCTAAAATCCCTGCTTTCCTTATTACTGTCAAGGGTGAGGAAAGGAAGGGAAAATGACTGGATAAAGGAATAAAATGCATTATGCATACATACACACATTCATAGTGAATGCTTTCTAAATCCAAATTCTACTGCTGATGGTCTTCATTACTCACCAAAAGATTACTTGAAAAATCCATGTACGGTACAGTAATCCGATTTGAAAGGCTAACAGTTGATTTGAAAGGCATTTTCCCATGACCAATCACATAGCCTGATGTAATTATGTTGGAACAGGATTGGCTATTGGTTAGGGTGATGGCCAATTCCTATCTGAAAGGTCTTTGGTTCGAGCCCCCACATGTTCCGTCTACCTGTACCTTAGTGATCTTGAGCAAGTTAACCATACTCACTGTATGGGTTATTATTGAAATATAATATTAGAATAGTGTGTATACACACAAGTGAAAAGACATTATCACACAATGCTAATATAATGGAATGTTGATTTTGGTTTTATTTCTTTATTTACTGTACTGTTAGAACAGTAACACAAGTACTTATGAAATCAGCAGCAGGTGGTTTGGTGTGCTGTACATGACATCAGCAGCAGGGGCCAGTGTAAGTACACTGTGAAAACAATACACAGCTTAGCATTCAAGACAACACAGCGCTCCAGCACACACACCGCTGTCAAGAGAATCTGGGAATGGTAAAAAAAATAAAAGAAATACTCGATATCTGTTACATTGCATTTTGAGTGAGCTGCAAGAAATTAGCTGGTTTGGTAAGCCTCAACAAATTCCACGTTTCTCTTCCAATTGAATGTGACTGGACTGACAGTCTGGTGTCAAAAGCATTCATGTGGGATTGGTAATTGTTTACCTTTTGCTGTCTGTACTATACACAAGCTGCCCTTTTCTTCTTTGGAGATACTGTAGATAGAAAATGAAAGAGAGGATTCCTTCGCTTGTTAAGGGACACGGTTTCCAAGCATCGTAAATGCTTTTGTCCAGCTGACCACAGAACAGAGTCCGGCTGCCTTAACATTTACAGTATAATAGCCTACATGCATTATTGGCCTATTTGAGAGGTGGAGTCAGACATTTTTGAGAAAGATAAAAAATAAAAACACCTCTTCCTTCTATGCCAAATGGTGCTCCCTCAGAAACTCTGCCCCTCTCATTGGAAACACATTGCCAAGGCTAGGAGAGTGATATGTGGTGCGGTGCATGTTGCTTGTGCTCCCAGTCAGGATGTGTAGAAACACTGGATATTTTTTCAGCACGCACACAGAACAGGTATCTTAGCAACAATGCACCTAACACTGCAACATACTGTACATCATCAGTCATGCGCAAAGTCTCTGGCAGATAATTGGTGCCCTAAGCATGGTTAGAATGTATTGTACAAGGTGATTTTAATAACAAATAAGTAATAAAACCCCAGAACAAGCTAGTTATCACCACACACCACACAGAAGTACGTGTTGTTTTGTGTGTAAATGAGCTCATTCATTTATTTCATATGAATGTGAATGCAGCATCCATCTATCTGCTGTTAATAAATATTTTACATGTCCCCACTGGGTCAACTTTAAGTAGATTTAATGCTGTTAAAACTTTTGTTGGGTGTGAATGAACTTCGTTTCCCCGCCAAATGGTTTATTGGATGGTAATATTTGCAATTTGCAACATACTACTGTAACTACAAGCACACTAAATGCTTTAATAATTTATGAACAAGCATTGATCGATAACACAAACATATGTAGGCCTTTTATGCAATATGTAATTATGATCACAGATTAACATTGAAATTCAACCCTTTCCAATTTAATATATTGCAAAACATGTTTCTGCATTTTTCCAGTTGAATCCATTTGTTTTGGAAGAGTGGCTGATAGAGTGAAACAAGGAAAGGAATATAATGCAAGTATGTGATGACCTTATTTCACCAGCCCTAAGAAATAATGCATTACTACATGATACATATTTCTAGCAAGCATCTACCCCGTATGATGGTAACCTCTGTTAAAAAGCAATTTAATGGATGTTTCCGATCAAAAGACCACACTGACATATGAATGGACATATTTAATATTTGAGCAGATTTGCTGTTCGAGTGGTGTCTTTCATACATACTATATTTTTTATGAAGCAGTGGCAGCCCATCCTCAGGATTGTTTTAAAAATACCAGCGTAATATAAGGATAATTATCTCTAACTAACTATAGTGGAACGATACTGCGTGTCATTCTGTGACAATATCACAGCGTGTCAAGTCTGTGATGGGGGATTTGCATATCATGCTTGGCTTGCACTGTTTTTCTTTACCATCCTTCGGGCCTCAGTATCCCCACTCGGTATTCCCCCCCACACTTCCAATTATCCTTGACGTGATAACACACATAATGTGACACCCAAGGGCAAATAGCCGCTCGGTCTGGAAGCGGACCTGCTTTGTTCGGAGTCCTCCCCTGTGCATGCTGCTGAAACTAAGGGCCCTGAATCCCAAACACCAGTCGTGGCTTACAGATATGCCCCTGCAGTCAAATGGCGCATGTTTTCACAAGTCGACATGATATCAAGAGTATCATGTGAAGCATGCTTGTTTCCTTTGTGAGCAGTTTACGGCACAATGCAATGCATTTGTTTCTGGGAGCAAATGTCTTTGACCAACATACTGTTGGCCTACTATATATATTGTTCTACAGTGCAGTACAAAGCAAACCTACTGTACCCTACATCAGTGCTGAACAAGGCTTGGAGGAAGCTTTGCTGTTCTTTTAGAAGGGAAGTGAAAATGAAAAAAATTGTCTTTCATTGCATGAGTTTGTGCAAGTGTATAAGAAGTAAATAAATCATTGATATATTGCTTGGCAAGACCATTAATGCTTCGTACATTGGAAGTAAAGCTTTATAATCGATATATACATTTAAAGGGAGCTAATGAAAAGAGACAAATGGCAAGGCAGTTGGAATGACCATTTCTGGTTTATATGAAGATTCCCACTGCAAAATCTAACAGTTTTGATAGTGTGGAGTTAGTTGGCATATAAAACATAATACACTGCAGTATTCTAGATGAAACAAAAGCTTGAATCAGTTTTTCTAAATCATCAAACATAAAACATCAAATGCTGAACTTGCTGAACTGAGCTTGGGTTCACATTATCCTATTAGACATCTAATATTTCTCTCTTTGACAGGTAATAGGAAAAGTCTAGCTGTGCATTACTGTATGATACAGTGTACAATTATAAACACAAAAGCAAAACATGACTTCACTTCAATTTATAGCATATAAGCACACTTGATATTGAGTAGTAGGTTTTTAATTATCATAATCTAATAACAGAAAACGACAAACATTTCATTTTGACATCAAAATCAATTTTTCATTAACAATAATGTATTGTTTTTTCACTTAGTCCCACTCCGTGAACTTGAACAGGGGATAATTTTTGTGTGGATAACTGCCCTTGTCATCTACTTCCAACAAATATGGGCCAGGATGTTAGATCAAAGCTCATGGGAGTTTGATGTTTACATTTTTTTTATTTATAACACCTGTGATTTTATTCATAACACCTGTGATTCAATGTTTAGGTATACTTTTGGTGATAGCACAGTTGAAATTTAGACTCTTAATTAAGAAAGATATACCATAATTAATATTAATTGCCTGTTTTATGGAGGATTAAATAGATGGCTTAATAGTATTGCAAAATATTTATATATTTGGTATTTACAGTACATACTGTATATACTTTCCATTTGAATTGTTGTGTATGTCACTATACTGTGTAGTTATGCAATTCCATGGCCTAGCCAAGGAAGTGGAAACACTCATACTGTATCTGATTTTATGAAAAGGCCAAAGAAGATGTTTCTGGTTTTACTCAGCAGAGCAATTTAAATGAATAAATAAGTTCTTAAAATTTACAATATGCACCATTGATTCCAAAACCAAACTCAAACTTTATGCGCAACCACTTCTTTGGCTATCAGAATAACAGCTTCTCCTCTTTTCCCAGGGTTTCCTGAAATAGTTTTGACTGGAGAATTGTTATAACAGCTGTTTACTAGCATTTACTGAAGCAAAGTATTGCTTTTCTAAAGCAGCATTTACCAAAGCTGGGTTACTCAAGTAACGTTTTATGTGCTGGTGATCTTTTTCTTTTTTACTGAAAGAGTGTTTGAAATACAATCTACTGAAGCAGAGTTGACTAAAATATTATTTATTCAGAAGCAATGTCTACTGAAGCAGTGTTTACATAAGTTGCTGAAGTGTGTTTACATAAGCAGTGTTACTGTACATAAGCAGAGCATCTACTGGTAGAGATAGACAATAGTTAATTAAGCTGACCTGATTGGTCACTCCCACATCTTTCTATCTGAAGCTTGATGCTGTGGAAGCTCATCATAATAATAGTCTCCCTCTGGTCAAATTAAACTGATATAATGACCTGTCACTTAATTTTTAATGCACATGGTTTGATGTTTATCACTCAGAACTGGTCTTCACTTCAAGCATGGTTTGTTGTAATCTTGTATGACAGCCAGTACTATCTGAACTGGAATGATATAGTTAATGTCCTGCATTTGAATTAAAAAGGCACAACACAATGCATATTGCTAGAATAGCAACAACAATTATTACAAAATGTCTGTATTATTATTATTGCCTAGACAACTTATGTTTGCTGACTAAACTTTAAGGTGTGAGGCGGCTGTGAAACAGAATAATTATCAGGACTGCTGTGTTAATAGAGAACAGCTCTGCCCAGCATGCAGCTGATGCTTGGCATGTGGATGCTCTATGACACAAGCAATACTTTCACTATTTAAAACATAACATCATCTAGTAATCCAGACATAAATGTACTTACAAAAGGTCAATAAACACTGAGGCAGGCCTACTACATCTATTTAAAGCAGGGGTCTCAAACTCAACTTACCTGGAGGCTGATGGAGGTAGAGTCTGGGTGAGGACTCAAAAATCAAGTATTACAGGATATATTTACCCTTCACTGGGTGACACTCCCGAAACACGTTTCAAGTGACCAATGTTGAAAATTCGTGTTGTTGTCACGAGCCTGATCTATGGTAGCCCACGAATGTTAAAACATATAAAACGCCCAGGGCAACAACTCACGCAGGTGCATGCGAGAAAAGCTACTGGGGGTTAAACTGTGGGCACTAACACTAAGCTTTTCAAGTAGGGGGCCACAAAATATCATTCCGCGGGCCGCAATTGGCCCCCGGGCCGCGAGTTTGAGACCACTGATTTAAAGGATATGAGGGGAGAATTTTGATGGCCAATAACCTATTAACGATTTTGAGAAGTGTTCTTTCAAAGAATGTGTTTTGAATGCCTAAAACAGAGCCATACAATTATTTTGCCCAGACATTAAATGTCCAGGCAAGAAAAGCCATGACAAAGAGAAGGCATAAACCTAAGGCTACAACGGCCCATGCTTCCATAACTTACAGTTCCCATGAAATACATTAGTGCATTTGCTGCTAAACTTGTATTTCTACATACTGTGTACTAAAAGCCATGATTTGCTGATATGACCCCAACTGGGCCATCCAAATCAAATGTAGGTCATGCTGCAAACTTCTGACAGGCTCTTTCCAGAACCCCATGTATTTTTAAAAGATTGGTAGTAATGCCAATAAACAAGACATTTAAAGGTTTAAAAGTACAGGGATTTCAAAATGGTGTAAACCCAGGTCCATTATGTAATCATAATGGACCATAATATAACTGATTAGTTGCTTTCACAAACAAAGTAAAACTCATCAGTCATGCTGCTATAATACATATGGCTAAGCCTATTGTGTCTGCAGTATTGCCTTATTCTCTTGTTTTTAGATACTGTACTTACTGTATGCTAGCCTTTGTAGTGCAGGTGTACATGTGTGTGTGTGTTTCTATGTCTGTGTGAGCGTGTGTGTGTACCTGCGTGCACAGTTTTTATGTGTATGTGCTCAGCTATACATTACCAAGAATATGAATAAACTGAAAGAATAGTGACATTTAAAGGACACCTTCTATTCTTCTCTTCCATGTTTGCTAATGGACCACTGTAAAATGTACAAGTCCAAGTTTATGACATTGTACTGTATGTGATGTCTGTTCACAGACACAGATTGGTTTATTGGATAGGATTACTGCTGAATGATTTCACCATTAACATAAGGCTTACAGAAGGGCATGTTGCTACCAATTGTAAGAGGTCACATGACCCAGTCAGCCAAGTGCAAGAGGGTTAACAGCAAATTATGCTCTACTAACCCTAATGGAAGTGCTCATAAAGTGCCCTGGAGACAGATTGTGTGTAGGCTACAGTTAAATAATACGTTTGTCCGTAGAGACAGGTTTATTGTAAAATACATGGTCAGTGACGAACCACCTCATTTAGAACGTGTTGGTAATTGTTTCCCTCAAAAAATACCATCTACTATTTTTAATATTGTTTCCATTGCTACATAAATATGGTACATCCCCAATATGCTGCCTTTTCAGTTTAGAATTGCTTCATGTAAATTACTATTAATTTAATTGCAAGAAATGGGCTGGGTTTACAGTGATTGGAGCTCATATGGCTAGGTTACTAGATTCTGTGCAACTACAGTATAGCCGATGTCAAGTGTGAGTAAAAATATTCAGCGTCCGTATCATTTGTCTCTCTCTCTCTCTCTCTCTCTCTCTCTCTCTCTCTCTCTCTCTCTCTCTCTCTTTCTCTCTCTCTGTGTGTCTCTCTTTGTCTCTATAGGCTAACCTGCACAATGTATGCCTACCACTTATTATCCTTTTACTTAGCATTGGATGGACAGGGTCAGAGAGCACCAAGATTTTCAACATGCAACAAGGCCCTGGTTTGTATAATCTCAGTAGAAAGAATAAGACGAGTATTGTCATCATGAAGCCCTAGTCTCAGTACGAGTTTAGTGCGAATAGTGTAATATCACAAATCCTCCACAATATACAGTTGCTGCAGTGCTTTTAATGTATAGTCACAGCAACAGTAGCTATCTAGTAGTACACAATAATAACGTATGCAAATGGTCTATTATGAATTCATAAGATATGGTTTCACAGATTTGGGCCTGACCAAAAACACAGGAAAATAAAATTAAATGCAACACCAGAGGTGGCTTCAAAGCATGCTGGGATTTTTATTTTTAATGCTAATTAAATTTAACAAACCAATCTTGCCAGGCAAGCCTGGATGGGTTTTCTACACCTGTCCCTAGCCTGCATTTGGTTATTTTGAAACAATTTGACTTCTCAGGCAGCTCTGTCAATGGCCATTTTCTGTAGGCTATTTAAGGAAGAATTAGGTAAATTAATGTCAGTTAAAGCAGTGGGAAATTCCAACTCTTATTTAATAATGCTTTAGAAGGAAATACATTATATTGGACTCAATGCTCACACTGCACTTTTGCTAGTGCTGTGACCTGTTTTGTGTGTATGTGCGTGTGTGGGTGTGTGTGTATATGTGCATGTGCATGTGCATGCGTGTGTACGTGCACTATAACACAGGGCTGGCCTCAGGGCATAGGAAATTGGGAAAACTGCTAAGCAGGGTATTTTAAAAATAAGACTGAGAACAAGAAACATAATTTATGTTACAATGCTAAAACTACTGAGGAGTGTTGAACAGAGCTGCATTTGAGATGTTTTTAATATTTAGTCATTCGTTTTTATAACAGATCATTATATTGGTTCAATACAATTATTGCATTATATTGTAGATTCATGGGGGTGGGGAACTATAACAGTCATTCCTAAATAGCTGTATACAGTGGGTGGGTGAGCAGTTGTCAGGGGTTACGTGGAAAGATTTTAGATTGAGTAGAATGTATAAGATTTACTGCTGTTTTTAAAATGTTCCAAATGTTCAAACTACCACATTTATCATCCAAAGAATATACAGTATCACATTATCATTTTGGCTGAGAGAAACTACAATCCAGTTTCATAATATTATGAAGAATGTTTTAGTAACATCCAGTTTAATATCCATGGAACAAATTGAACAAATTCAGCCTGATGTTGGTTTACTGCAGTGAGGGGTACTTACAGCTAAGATAATTGGTACAGAGAGTTTGGGAACCACAGCCCTAGGAGTTTCTAGAAAGGATATCAACATACAGTATCCCTCCACTTATAAGATTCTCATGGATATATCAAAATAGATAATTATAGATAATATGCACAGTAGCTGTGAACATGTTTAATGTATCTGGCAACACCAAAGAAACCTGGGAGAACAAATCACGTTGAACGTCAGCTTCTTCCTTTTATTAAACTGATCAGCAGGATAACCCGTAGTTCAAGTTTAATACTTCACAACGCTCTGCTAGACTTGTGAGCTTTCTGACAAGAAGGTCATTATATGATATATAATAATTATGATGCATCATTGCACCATCTACTCTAAAGCCCAATGGCCCTCCTTGTATGCACGAAGGCATACCCATTGGTTGTGTTTTATCTACAGTATAAGGCACTTCTTGGGCTAGTTCCTACCTACGTAAGCACTTATTTAATAATAAGTAAATGCCATTATGGATTAAGCTTGAAGGACCTACTGCAAATGTCTGTTCCTCATATCCGTACAGAATTAGGTAAAATATATTTTATGTTTGCTGCCCCACTTTGAATGTTCTTCAGAACTCATTTAATTTTTATCTCTAACTCTAAAAGATATTAAACATATTGTAAATAAAAATATAAATGCTGTCTATTGAGCAGACTAAGACTGGTATGAATACTGTATATGTATTTATATAGTTAAACTGTACAGTATGTACAGTTTAACTGTTCATTTTGTATTTTATCATTTTGTATGGCCATGTCTCTTGAAATAGAGATTTTAATCTCAACAAGACTACCTGGTTAAATAAAAGTTAAATAAAACATTGTATCAGCATTCAGCACTGATATCAGTGAGTAAATGACTTTTAATGTAAATTTAGATTCCAGGAGAATGCTTAAAGACAATATCCTTGTTTTGCTTCAATCACGAAATACATGTTTGTTAAATTTAGATATAATCCAAGTAGGTATGCCAATTAAATGTGTGATCTGTTGTAATTAGGACATGACAGTGTACTGGAGTTATACTGATGTGGTAATGTTGATTTACACATTCTATATATAACATATATCTGCTATTCACTGCCATCATACAGATGCAGAAAAATAGGATATAGTAGCAATACTTTAGACACTAAAACCATTTAAAGACACCATTACCATGTTGTTTGTAATGTTTTTTAAATGTACCCCAAAATGAGAATGCTGTCTTTAATGGAATGTAACAAGAATATTTATGTGATTAATGTAATTTCTTTCTTTGCAGGGAATCTGGGCTCAAAAGTCCACAAAAATGTGTTTTTCATTACTAAATTGTTATACTAAGAATGGACCACATGACAGTTTGGATAGGAAGAGAGAATTAGGCAAATATTTATGAGATGAGGTTTATATAGACTGATTTAGTAAGGCTCTTTTTCTTTTCTTGAAATAGATCTTCTAATCACAAACACCTATAATAAGACGTGATTTGACTTTTAGTTAACAGACATATATATTAAACACTAATATAGTCTCACACAACACTATCCCAGGCTTTCTAATGCATTTCCAATGTGGGTGTAATTTATCAGCTGGAGTGGTGTGGAGACAAAACACACTTAACACATGACAGGCAGGCAGAACTTAACAAACCCTGCAAGACCCCATGTTACGTGCAACATTGCTTTTTTTTTAGCACTTTTTTATGGTGTATATATATATATATATATATAGGTCTGGCCTTATAGCCAGACCTGTATATATACAAACTTGCGAGGCAAGTCAATCAAATCCATAGGCAAAGAAAATGTGGTCTAACCCTCGTAATGTACTCAGAAATATCGTATTTGGCCACATGGCAGCGCCATCTGATTGTGTATGATTTGTGTGTTTTTCAATTGGCATTGCTGTGTGTATTTATTAATTTATTAATTATTT
>JAODUG010091184.1:0-11960 GCA_027564795.1 Aphredoderus sayanus | reverse complement strand
TTTGAAATTGCAATGCCATTTTTTTGTAAAAAACAATTCTTATCCTTTTCTTTATTATATATTATAAAGATTATATTATTATATTATTTACTATTCTTTATTATTTCTTTACATGTATATGTTTTTTTAACAAATAAAGTACAAATAAACAGGTCAATGTAAAGTCAATCTGAACATAAAGCATCTCTCTCTCCCTCTCTCTCTCTCCCTCTCTCTCTCCCTCTCTCTCTCTCTCTCTCTCTCTCTCTCTCTCTCATTATTACTGTAGGCCTACGTACGTTGTAATTTCACCCAGGCGTCCATTATCAGTGAGAATAGCAGAGTCATTGATACCCTCTCCTGCACAAAGGAACAGAATCAGATCATAAAACCACACACAGGCAGGGGATAAATAAAAGACGCAAGAGAGAAATAATTCTTTATGAGATTTTAATGAAGGAGCAGATTTGCAGTCATCACATCTACGCTGTATTTTTATTTAATTTAAGCACTCTACTCGATTCTGTTCTATTTTCGCGTTACGGTATAGCTTATTTACATGCTGCAAGCAGGTTGCAGGGTGGCTATACCGATCTGCAGAACCGCAAGAGTCGGCGTGTCTGGAATGCCTGGCATTGCAGTCCCATCGACATTTCAGAATTCGTCTCCACTTTAAAATAGATGCAAGAAGTGTAGCCTAGATGTTTTAAAATAAAGGTCTAATGTAACTCTGCTAGCCTTTAGCACTAACGACCTAATATGATTAAAAGAAAATTCGCATTAAAACATGTTTGGAATCGGCTTTCAGTTTAAGGGGATGATGCTCACTGAGTGACCTAGCTGTTATAAAAGTTAAAATAGTTGCCTATGCTGTAGGACTATTGCACATATAGGCATAAAAACACACAGCCACTACGATGGACTCAGGTTAAAATTGTTTGCAAAAGTCACTCCATCGCTTCGGTCTGCGCAGGACGCCATACTTTACTGTTGCCTCGCTGCATGTTCTCAACTGCGGCATTATTGTGCCCCCCTGCGCAGTGAATCATGAAATACAATTGCCGACTGGATAGTTTTTCTAACTGGTTGAAGTTTCCAGGGGATATGTTTAAGTGTAACACCCTCAGACAAGGTTGGTAGATGTGTTTGTATTATCTTTTAGCCATAGCCTAGATAAATGGCAATGCAAACGTAGCTGACGTGACTTGACTTGACATGACATGACATAACGACGATTACAAACTTGAAAGCACACATTAGATGTTCATTCTGGTTCATTATAATTAAGTACACAACTAAATGAAGGGCATTATGGTTGATGTTTATACAGTTGTACGTCTATTTACGGCCATTTACAGTTAAAAAGGACCATTGTCAACATACGCTACAAATATGCACTGTAGCCTTAGCATGGACTAACCTCATACATTCTATGCACTGTATTAGTTTAGATTCGCTATTTTAAGAGGTCGATTGGTCTGTGATCTTCCCATCCTTTCTTATTGTTATGCAGCATAATGGTTCTATATGCAGTCAGGCAAGCACTTTTGAAGACCAGCTGTAGATGTGGAGCATGGGGAAGGTACAGTAGTCAGACAATCCCTCTAGTATTTTTGTCACGTCTGCTTGTGTTTGTTATGTTGTCATATATTTAACCGTTAATGACTCGGCGAACCAAAATATAATAATATAATAATAATAATAATAATAATAATAATAATAATAAAAAAATGTTTTTGATTATTATTGCCTTATCTCCCTGTTGTATGATTCTTATTGTATAGTTACTAATGAACTCCAATACACTTGATTTCTCCAAGGCCAATGGAGAGGCGAAGCTGTAGATCTGTTTACTCCAGCAGCTGTGGCTTAAACCAGGACCAGTTTAGAGAGAAGCTCCAGGCACTTCCTGGGGGCAGTGTTGACTTGCTCAAGCAGGAGTCTGGCATTGCGGTGCTGACGGTCAATAACCCTTCACGCATGAATGCTTTCTCTGGTATGAAAAATGTAATGTGCATTTTTGTGCATGCTGAGCAAATCCCACACAAAAATGACAGTTAAATTAATTACAATTTTCACTACATGACTTGTGTGCAAACCTGCTTCTTTCTCAGGCAGTATGATGGTGGATTTGGAGGAGAGGGTCAGAGAGCTGGAGAGGTGGACAGACGGGAAGGGCCTTATTGTCCGGGGGGCAGCTGGAACCTTTTGTTCTGGCTCTGACCTCAATGCTGTCAGGGAAATATCAAACCCTGAGGTGAGACATCATGAAAAAAGACACTCTTGCTGCATCTCCTATTGATGTCTACCATCGCTTTCTCTTATTACATGCTCTCTCATTCTGCATACTGCATATGTTACATGCCAATAGGTCCAGCAGTAACATATGCTTTACTTTGCAGGATGGGATGAAGATGTGTGTATTCATGCAGAATGCTCTGACCAGGCTTAACAGGTAAGTGCGCCAAGTCGTATTCTACTGTACCCACCAACTGTATCACGTAGTGAATAAGGAAATGCAGTGGTTTTTAACCCTCCTTTTGCACTCCGGGCAACGCACTAACTCTTTGTGACAGATAGAAGGCGCTAAACCTAATTCTACAACTTACACAGACATATGATGTGCACTGCTGCCACAAGAAAGTAGTGTGTTTGAAACCTGGGGACAACAGGATGGCTAAAAGGCATGGTAAAACAAATAAATAAATATGTAAATACGCACAGCACTGACACAAGAAAACTACACACTCAGGTGGCGCCAATTGCTGGCATAACACGGTAGTGCGTTTGAAGCCCGAGGACAACAGCAGGGTTTAATCCTGACTGATTCTTGCCTTGCTGTATGACACGCAGCATAGAAGCAGCATGGATGATGTTGCCTCTGAGATGGCTGGTGTAATATAATGCTGAGTAACACTATGCTGACATAGTCTCTCTCAGCGCAGGCTGCCATTGATCTCTGTTGCTCTTGTGGAGGGGAGAGCGCTGGGTGGAGGTGCAGAACTCACTACCGCTTGCGATTTCAGGTAGGCATGTGTTTGCATGTGTGAGAGAGAGGTATTCAAAGAGCTATGAAAGTCAAATGCTGAGAAATTCCCACACATACAGACACACAAAGTGAGGGTAAGACAGTTCAGGGTAGAGGATGAACGTAAACAGTATGTTTGTGACTAGCCAAGAGGGGAGACTGATCAAATGAGCTCTCTCCTCTCATCCAAAACATTCTGCTCTCCAACATGTCACCACCTATTCACAGGCTGATGGCTTCAGGCAGTGTAATCCAGTTTGTCCACAAGCACATGGGTCTGGTTCCAGGCTGGGGTGGGGCCACCAGGCTGGTCCGCATTGTCGGCAGCCAAGATTCACTCAAGCTCCTTGGTGGGGCTCTGAAAGTGAACCCTGAATTGGGGGTGAAGATTGGACTGGCAGACGGAGTGCTGGAGGACCCACAGGCGGGGGAAGCTGGTGGATGTAATGCATCTCTCATGCAGCAGACTGAAAACTGGCTGGGTGTCTATACGCAGGGACCTGCCCCTGTAATCCAGGCTGTGAAGAAAGTGGTGGTATCGGGCAGAGAGCTCGCTCTGTCAGATGCTCTAAGGACTGAGAAAGCTGTGTTTGGAACAGTGTGGGGTGGACCAGCTAACCTGCAGGCACTGGCCAGCAAGTCCAAACACAAGTGACCTGGGTCTGCTTTCACAGGGGATCTTAGAGGGAGGTCCTCAACATGGGTTCATGCATAACAACCTTTAGAAGAGGGGAAATTAACCAATATATTTTGGATACTCTTAACTGACCTGTGTTGACTTCGTTAATAAGGGCAGAACATTTAGAATGTGAAATAGTAACTCCGGACTAATGTTCGGGATCTGGTATGGCAGATTACACCTTCATTTGGTAATTCAACGAATCACTAATTTGGACCATTTATTCAGCATATTAAAATAAATATTTCTTTTGAAATTGTGTTATTTGATACTGATACAATGTATGCTGATATTCACAATTACAAAAATATTATGTTGGAAAAATTAACATCTGGGAGAACACTGATTCTGTGGTATTAAGCAGTAGTAACATTTCTGTCTAAAAGAAAAAAGTTTTTTGCTCAAAAGTTAGGTCACTGTTACAGCACAAGTTCATGAGACAGATCTGGACATTAAGCATATTTGTAAATGTGAAACCACAAGATTTTAAACCATAATTAAATCTCCCAAGCAAATAATTTAACAAGGATAATTAGGTAATTGAGCAAAATACAGCAAAATGGAACTTGAAGAGGGCATGCACACAAACTCAAATCTTGAGAAACAGGCAGGTCCCTAGAGGATGCTAGAGCTTTTGTCTCCAGTTCCCTTTTCCAAAGGCCATGTGTTTCCTGGCAAGGACTCATGCTGGCCTGCCAAAGGTAGCTGTAATCACAATACCAAACTACATTAGGAAAAGTAAGTTGAAGCTCTCAGTTGACTCATCTTCACTTACTTGGTGTACAATATGGCTCACTTAAAAGTATGTTGTTAGAGCTGTATTTAAAATTTAATGGATACAATTAGTCTAGGGATAACTGGATAAATAACAGACTTTCAAGATGTACTGTCAACAGAAACATGTTTATACTGTAACATACATTTAATAAGACAGCCATACACAGTTTTAGCCATTTCTGGTGACAAAATGACAATTTATTAAATTACAAACAATGAAACAAAAATACTGCCAAGCAAAAAAAAAAAAAAAAAAGAATAAAAATACAGAAACATTTGAGAACTGTCAACTTGAAGAATCAAAACCCCACACTGCCGAGTGAAATGTTATTGGTAATAAAAATGTAAGAAATTAAATCCAAAGCTCTGACAGAGACAGCATTTCTTCTCAGACTGCCACAAACATTATAGGCTTTCAACACACACACACACACACACAGACACACACACAGTAAAACAAAACAATAAAACAGATCAGTTGAACATCCCAGTCAAGTTCAGTAATCTCTTCAATCATGCATTTATCACGTGTCTTTCCCAAAACACTAACTCAAAATACTTTAGTTAGGGATATTAGAAATGCTTATAAAGCTACAGAGGGGTTTTAAAATCTCAGTAAAGAAAAACAAAAAACTTCACATTTAAAGGCCAATTGTTTAGTATAATAAAGTTAAAATAGATGGATATACAGGTCCATGAGCATTTTATTTATTAGAGCATTATCAATAAGTAGCACACACACTCAAAGCTGCAGGTTAATTAAAATCAAATCTAAGACTAAAGTTTAAATTGATCACCCAGATGATTTTCTGATGTACTGCTGGACTGTCCTGTGGAACAATGCGAGTTCACAATATCCACATTGACCAACAGTCTTGCATTAACAAACTACTTCAGAAAGAGTAACTGAATTAGACCTCTGCTTGTCTATGGATTAATAGGCATTCCTATTTCCTTTCTTCAAAATAGGTAAACATCCAGAGGGAATTTCTAAACCAAGCACATTTGGTCTAGGACAATAATTAATAGCAATAACACAAATTTTTGTAAGACAGTCTTTATGATTTGTTAACCTCAAGAAAAGAGGACACAGAAGCAGTTTGGGAATTTTGACAAACAAGACAGGGACTATAAGAAGCTGATAAATCAACCAAATCTAATTACAGTAATGTCAACACACAGAGGCACAATAGCTAGTTTCACAAAATAAAGAAAAGAAAAAAAGTTTCATTAAATAAATAGAGGACTTTAATAACGGTAACAGTGTGTAATTCCTCTTTTCTCAAAATGCCAACCAATCTGCCTACATCATATCTGACAGATTGAAAAAGAGCAATATGGCGAGTAATAAATTAATGGAATGGAACACAGCCATTGGTGGCAATCTTGAAAGTGAACTCGCATCACACTTCAGTCACTGTACACTGACCATCAGGCATTCTGGACCTTCCACTGCTGGAGGAGGAAGGAGGGGAAGCGGACGACTCTGCACCAGGAGGAGATCTGTCTCCTGGGCTCAGTCTCTGCCTTCTGGGCCTTGCCCCCCAGGGTTCCACACTCTGCCCATCTCCACCCTCCTCCTCCTCCTCGTCGTCGTCGTCTTCCTCCTCGTCGTCGCTCCAGTCCCCGGAGCCAGACTCATCCACGGAGGTGTGGGGGTCAGAGGATCTAGAGGGCGAGGCCTCCTCCTCTTCCTCTTCCCCTTCCCCGGCCTCGGGCCTCTCCTGGGCAACTGCTGGCCTGGGGCTGATGTGCAGCTGGGCAAGGGCATCCCCAAGAGAAGGGCTGCCGCTGCTGCTAGCCTGTCCTCCAAGAGAGACGGGGGGTCTGGCAGCAGTGGGAGGGGCCGCGACACTGGAGGCTGGCTGGCGCGCGCCCGCCACGGCGGTGTCGGCCCCGTCCGCCGAGTTCTCCCGGCCCGCTGACACGGGCGCGGCGGCGCCGGCCTCGCTGTCAAAGCGCAGGCCCGCCACCCCCTTCTTGGGGATATCCACCTCGTCCCTCTTCATTTTGCGCCTGCGGCCGTGCTCGTTGCGGCGGTACTGCACCATGTTCTCCAGGTCGGCCACGTACAGGAAGCCGGCAATCAGCATCTCGGCCGTCTTCTTGCCCTTGGAGAAAGCGTCCTCCAGCTCGCGGCTGGTCCGCTCGTCGTACTGCCACCAGCCGTTGCGGCCCTCGTAGTACCACGCGTGGTCGGCCCCGCCGCGGCCCCCGGCCGACGCCTTCAGCTCCTCTGGGGAGAGGAGCGTGGGCCTCTCCAGGAAGTCCTCGGGCACTTCCTGTCGGCAGAGGGCGCAGCGCTTGCTCTGCCACGACGCTCCCTTCACACACAGGAAGCAGAAGACGTGGCGGCAGGGCAACTGCACCGGGTGCACGCAGCTCTGCAGGCATATGGCGCACTCGGGCACCGGCAGGGCCGGGGAGGAAGTGCTGGAGCCGGAGCATGACGAATCCGCGCTGTTTCCACTGCCGCCTCCAGCGTTGCCGGCCTTCTTACTGGATGGAAGCGAGCTCACGGAATGGTCGACCTCGCCGCAGCTAGCCATCCTTAGGAAGTACCTCGGAAAAACTTAAATATAAGATGGGAGCGTCTAAATCTACTGTCACTTATTTGTATAATGTTTTCTTAAAAGTATGCACAACACTATATATATTGGATTATATTGTGTGACAATGATAGGAAATTGTTGTTAAGAATTACAATAATTGAAGCTGTGTAAACAACACAAATTACTACTAGTATTCAGTGCCAAAAGAAAAAAAACTTATTCTGAAATGAACATTATGATTTGATACGTACTGGAAAAATCTGTTAGTGGTGTTGTATCATCAGGAGAGCTGTGGAATCTTGAATAACGTCACAGCTAAAAGAAACAACAACGGAGGCAAGTATGTTAAATTACAGTAATGAATCGAAGCTGACTTTTTATAGATGATTACACGTGTTACAAAACGTTTTTTTTTTTAAACATAAATAAATTATTAAACATATCCATGTCAACAAATTGTCCTAGCTTGACTTGCAAATTGGTTATCTACAGTAGAGTCTAGACCAATGGGTATCTGTAATGACTAGTGTACCGTATAGTATGTTATAAGGAAATAGTTCCATCGAAAATATTTGACAATGCTCAAGCATAGGTTAGAGCTTTTCACTGAACCAAATATAAATAAATAATCAAACATTTGAAATAAACTAACGGCAGTATCCTAAGTACTACTGTATCTATGCGCGGTAACAGTACTGTACAGTACTTACGCACTGGTACTGTTTCTGACGGCTTATATGGGTAAACATTAACTGCTGTTAAACAACTATATACTGTACGGTGCACAATCACAAGGACGACAATGAGATTCCTAATGTCTAGCTAAAGAAGATCATGACAGTGATACCTGTTGTTGTCGTAGTTGCTAACGGTAGCTATGATAGCAACTCAGGTCCAGCAAATAGACGAGTTCTGCTGACAGCGCTAGCCTAGCTTAATTAGTTGACACAAATAAACAATCGCAACGAGATGTACTTTTTACGATATATAAAATGAGACCAGTATGTACCTACCTTAGTGATGGATTATGCTTTCTTTTTCTACAGTAAAATAATTCCAAATGTTAATTAGACGACTCAAAATGCTAACTGGCTTTGTTTACGCCCGTTAAGAAAAAAAGATGAAGGATCCTTCTTCTTTGTTTTATTTCTGGGACAACCGTTGGTAAATGCATTACTGCCACCTACCGAAGACATACGTTAACGGCAAGATCTCACGAATACCAAAAAACATTACAAAAACAATTTAGGTAACAACATTTAAAATCATTAAAAATAAAATGAATCTGACTTTATTATCTACTATATATTTTTTAAATATTAGTTATGTTAGATGAGATAAGAATCCGCAAACCTTTCCCGTCTGCTTTTTCTCGGATATGTTATGTTTTTGCAGTGTTTTGATTAAACTTTCGTATGTTAAAACTTACGAATAACGCGCAAATTCTTGCATAAAAAGTAGGAAAAATAATAAATATAATATATAAGGAGATACGTTACTGTACGTAATGACGTATTTGCACTATAACTTCCAAGCACGGAACTCACAAGGTCTTCCGGTACGCTGCTGAGTAGAGGACACTAGTGTCACGTTGAAGACGGCCCTAAGATTGATCAAGTAATATAAAGAAAGACTTTCACGCTCAAAATGTTTTCCAGCGCAGTTAGACAAACAATTCGCTTCGGACGGAGCCTGTCCACCTCTTCTCCAAACAACGCCAAGGTGGCCGTGCTGGGTGCTTCGGGAGGAATAGGCCAACCGCTATCCCTCCTGTTGAAGAATAGTCCCCTGGTGAGTCACCTCTCCCTGTTTGACATTGCCCACACTCCCGGAGTGGCTGCAGATCTTAGCCACATCGAAACAAGGGCCCAGGTCACCGGCCACATGGGTCCTGACCAGTTGGCTGCCGCGCTGCAGGGCTGCGATGTTGTAGTCATTCCCGCTGGCGTCCCAAGGAAGCCTGGAATGACCCGCGATGACCTCTTCAACACCAACGCTACCATCGTGGCCACCCTGGCTGATGCCTGTGCCCGTAACTGCCCCGAGGCTATGATCTGCATCATTGCCAACCCAGTCAACTCCACTATCCCCATCACATCTGAGGTCATGAAGAAGCATGGCGTCTACAACCCAAACAGAGTATTTGGCGTCACAACCCTGGACATCGTCAGAGCCAATGCCTTTGTGGCAGAGCTCAAGGGCCTTGACCCAGCGCGCGTCAACGTACCCGTTATCGGAGGCCACGCAGGCAAGACCATCATTCCCCTCATCTCGCAGTGCACTCCTAAAGTTGAGTTTCCCGCAGACCAGCTGGCCGCCCTGACGGGCAGAATCCAGGAGGCAGGCACCGAGGTGGTGAAGGCCAAGGCCGGCGCCGGTTCTGCCACGCTCTCCATGGCGTACGCCGGGGCCCGATTCACCTTCTCTGTCCTGGATGCCCTCAATGGCAAGGAAGGCGTGGTGGAGTGTGCCTACGTCAGGTCAGAGGAGACCGAGTGCAAGTACTTCTCCACGCCTCTCCTCCTGGGGAAGAACGGCATTGAGAAGAACCTTGGTCTGGGCAAGCTCTCAGCCTTCGAGGAGAAGCTGGTGGCTGATGCCATTGGCGAGCTCAAGTCCTCCATCAAGAAAGGCGAGGAGTTTGTGGCTAACATGAAGTAAACAAGAGTTGGGTCAGCATTTATCAAAATCCATACGTCCAGTCTCAAAGTGGCTTCCAGGGCATCTTGTAGAATCAGTGTTTCCTCTTTAATATTTTGGCGCTTAGGGCAGTAGCGGGGGTCATCTCAATTCAGAGACCTTGGTTTTGTCCTCTGTCTTGTTTTGTAGTGGAAACATGGCTCGTATTTCCATTCTTATAATCATATGTGGACCCATTTGTATTTTGACTCCCCTCTATTTATTATGTTGACATTTTAAGGTCAGATAATGAATCTATGAGAATTTGTGTGTTCTTCAAGATGTGTGCACTTTTCCACCACCCAGGGCCCTGACCTGCAGGATGAACCCCAGAGGAAACACTGTCGTCATGATTGTTGTTGCAAATAGACATTTGTTACTGATCAAAATGTTAACTTCACCAATAAACAGCTGATCAAACAAATGCTTTTTATTTTTGTTTATAGAAAATCTAAATAAATATAATAAATTGATACTGAAATTGTGTTTATGGAACAGAATGAAGGAAATTGTTTGTTTTTATATATATTTTTATGGTTTACTTTTTTTTAAAGTGACTCGTAGTTACTTTAAGGTTATGAGTCTAAAATATGTTATTATTGGCATAGTTTTTGCAGACCAAACATAGCCATACCATCCTTCCTACACGATTCAAATGTTCTTCATTAAGTTAGTATAATCTAAGACCAAAGTCCAGGAGTATCAAATAGGGTTTTTTAAGCAAGTTATAAACTTGTGTAATTAAAGCTGAGTATTTATTGCTCGAAGTCTGAATTGCGGAAGGTCACTGAGCAAAATTACAAAGATAAGAAACAATACAGACATACATACAAATCCAATATAGTTTTATTTGACATACAGAAGTTGGAGTTATTAAGCACATATCCTGTTACGCTAATTTACACAACTGGGAAAACCAGTAGTAGCTCAGATTGGTCAATTATTGGGAAAAATAGATTTTGGTCAAGGCAAAGTTAGAATTTAAGTTTCGTGACCTTAATCTTTTTGGCAAAACATTTAGCTTTGATGCATACAGCATGCCTATAGCCCCACATGTTTTTTTTCTGTCAGCTGGCAAGACAGTAAATGTAAGCATGAGAGCAAGCTTTTTTTTTTTTTTTTTTTTTTTTTTTAAAAATTATGCACCAAATAAAAACATTTTAGACTTCTAAAAACAGGAACCTCAAACAATTATTCTACATAATATCACAACATCTACATTCAAATAAACCAAGACACAAAAAGTAGTTCTTGGGCCCCATTAAATAAACCATATCAACAATCTCATAATATAACCACATTTTCCCTCCAGTACACACTTTCCATAGTCTGCCTGCGAGTCCTCGCACAGTCACAGACAGTTCCCACAAGGCTTGCTCTGTTCTGTCTTGTCCAGTTAACGAAAACTGCAAACTTGTGTGGGAGAAAGCCAGCAGAGAAACACATTCTCATTGGTGGCAATGAAGGAGGAAGGCAAGAGTGGAGAGGGCAGAAAGATAAGATATTTTCAAAGTACATATGACTCAAGCCTCGTGGCTGAACGTGCCCCATCCCGCCTGTGCAGTATATTTAAATCATAAAGTAGCAGCAGCACCCCTGCATTGAGTGATTGACGGGGCATTATGGGGTTGGTTGGGGACTAGGGCAGATTAGGCATAGAAGGAATGACAGGAAACAGGTGGAGGAGTTTGACTGTGTATCCAGCAGGTCACTCTGCCGGACTGTCTTCAGGTGAAACTGGTTCCCCATCGTGGCCCCTCCGTCGCCTGTGCTCGGTCTTGTTGCCATTCTCAGAGTCTTCGCGTTCACCCATGTCCCTCTCTCTTTCTCTCTCCTTTTTCCTCTCCCGCCTCACGTCTTGGTTATCCTTCTCCCTCCTATTGTTGCGATTCCTCCGCTCTGCTCTTCGGTCGCCCTTCGGTCTCTTTACTCCTGAACACAAAAGTACAGTTTTCTCAATGTTTTCATTTGGCACTAAAGTCAGTTCTTATATATACATAAGTGTTATTTTAGAGTTAACTCACATTTTGCATTCCCATTGCCACAGAGCTACACATCACATCACATGCACTGTCCCAATAGGGAGGGTTTTAACGAATTAAGAGAACCATTTGTTCTTTGTCAGGGAAGACACACTCTTTCCTTTTTCCTTAAATATTCATTCATGTTAGAAGACGAATGGTTTTCTTTTAGCCCTTGTAATGTACTCCGGGTCAGAATGACCCAAATCACTAGCTCTTGTGGCAGATAGAAGGCGCTAAACCTA
>JAODUG010091131.1:0-11964 GCA_027564795.1 Aphredoderus sayanus | reverse complement strand
CTCTCTCTCTCTTTGCTGCTCTGGAATTGGTCCCACAGCTCCTAACTCCTCGTCTCTTCTACGCCTGTTCCTTCCCCCCTGAACCACCATACTTCCTCTCTTTTCCCCTTTATCGCTAGCACACACAGGAACCGCCCCTGGGCTTCGCTGCACTGACTGCTAATACACTGCCGTGCGCACCCACTCGCACATCCTACACACACACACACACACGCAGACACACACACAGCACTGCACTCACATTAAACGCAGACAACAGTGTCACGCGCAGTGTTCGTGGCACTTTTACATTTATTATTATTATTATTTATTTTTATTGTTTTTATTTTATTATTTTTGCCATCTCCAATGGCCATATGCTGAAAAATCAATCTTTCTTTCTTTCTTTCTTTTCTACTGTCACTCCCTGGCTACCCTGTCTGTTCACTGTTCCCTCTGTCTCTTCTTCATCTCCACTTCCCTGTTTGGACAGTGGAGCTCAAGGCTTGCTGCTGCCTGTCTTTCCCTGAGAGGGGCGAATGGGTCATCTTGTCATCATGTGACCACTCGCACACCATAATGATGCTCTCAATCCTGCCTAGAGCCACCAGCATTCTCTCTCTCTCTCTCTCTCTCTCCCTCTATCATTTTCTCTCCCTCTCTCTCTGTCTGTCTCTGTGTCTCTTTCTCTCTCTCTTGCTCGCTTGCGCTTATTCACGGCTCTTGTTAAGAAAGCGCGAGGGAGAGAAAGAGAGAGACACAAGCTCTGTAATTGGGCTCTTGAATATTTAAGGCACTAGGGATGAAAGTTTAATGAAAAGATGATTATCTACCAGTTTATCACAGTAACTATTTCATATTTCATTTTCTTATATGAGGCGCTGCATAGCTCAGTCTATGTGGCAGATGGATGCTGAATTATGATTAACAAAGTGCAAATTATGTGAGGAAGAATAATGTTATGGAGAATGTATCCTATGTATTTGCCTTTACATCACATTTTGGAGGGCATATACTGTAGTAAGGAATTTGTCTTAGTGGTTAACATTCTTCCTGGTTTTACTTATTGATAATGTTGCTTTGTACATTTTGTTATTTCTGGTCACTTAAAGTGGTTTGTGTTCAATTAAGGGCTTTCAGGCACTTCATACAGTTGATGGTCACATCCACATAAGCATGTGTAACGTTTTACACACTGCCACACTGTTTTCAAAAATATCCATATTAAAAAATATATAATGCATACATAGACCTCATTACATGCATGTCCATCTTTCACAAACAAAATGAAACATTATAACCCTCCTGTCACCCTAGGGTTAGGGTTAGGGTTAGATTAGAGAAGAGGTCTTTTGGGGGTCATCATTGCAGGTTAATCCTCCCGTTGTCCTCCCGGGTCAAAATGGTTAGGTTAAAATTAGGTTAATAATTAATAATTATTTTAGTATTATTTAGTATTAACCCTCCTATTGTCCTAAGGTTGAACGGTTGAACCACAGGGCTGCTTTTTGCGGGTCATTTTGACCCCAGGGCGACAGGAGGTTAAAGCAGACAGAGCTCGGCAATATGGTCAAGAAATAGAGACGATGAAGAGACAGGTACAGTAGCCTGTCCACCATATCCATTTTCCATACTCCTTGACCTTTTCAGTTATTAAGTTAGTTTCTCCCGTGGTCCACCAGAACCTTAGCCATTGACACTTTAGATTAAAGCATTACAAAGACTCCTTAATTTCTGAGTGCAATTGCTTTACTTCAACTATCGTGAGTTTATTGAGAAATATTACCAACTGTTAAATATACTGTTGTAAGAATGTGACTGCTTCATTCAATGTGATGAAGTGAATGTCTCACACAAACAAACATAGGTAATCAACACTCTTGAAGTCTCTCTCTCTCACTCACTCTATCTCTCTCTCTATTTTTCTGCTGCCGTTTAATTGGCAAGTAAACTATACCACCACACACTTATCCAACAATGTTTTTGTTTGTATTGGCTACAGCAAGCTTGCCTGATTTGGAGTCCAGTGTTATGCCATTTTCTCACTCCTTGCCCTTTCACTGCCAGAATGACCGCCATCCCCTCCTGGACCTTATCCCCTGTGTTTTGTGACCATGTGATCATGTGATCTTGCATGTTAAATAACAGTGGGTTTTCCATCCAGACAGGGCAGAGGAAATAGCGTTTTTAAAAGCTCTGCTTAAGTGCTGGAAAATGCTTGTTTAGTGTGGACCAAAGGCCAAAACTGAGGGAAACAAATATGCATTTTAACATGATACTGTGTTAGTATTCGGGTGGCAAAAAGTAATATTTAACTAATTTTGTCCAAAAATGTTGATCTATTTAAAGAAATGTATAAACTTGAGGTAAGGAATCAAATTCGTTTCTAAAGTTTATTGACCAATTTAAACTGACAAAACAATGTGTTTCATTGTTTATAGTGAACTAAGGAAGGTTCTTTCCCATGTGTCAGATAGTAACATAACATATAATCCACCAGTCCACAATGTTGCTTGGACACATCAATAAACGCACTTTGTTTCTTTTTTTCTTTTTTATTGTGATTACTAAACAGACGTGCTGCTTGAAATTCATTCTCATTATTTATAATAGTGGGGACATTAATCCCTTTTCTGCCAAGACGGTGTGACAAAGCAGTGTTTTGCCGATCTGACACACATGCAGGACTTTAGCCAAACCCCAGTGGAATAACGACTTAGTTTGGGGGATTATGTGAAGAGCCACACATAGCCCAAGGCCACACTTTGGAATAGGACATGGTTGAAATGGTAGAGATTATAGACAGGTTATAGAGTTGTGTGCCTGTTAAAGATAGAAATGAAGTCAGTCCCTTTTCTATGATATACAGTGTGATGTTAAGATATCGTTTTAATATGATGTGTTACCTCATTTGTGGTTGATTCAATAAATATGTGAAAGGTATTCGTAGGTGTATTTCATTATTGTATTACTAAAACATTAAAATGGCCGTAAAATGTCCATAACTGCTATCACAAACATGCACTAAAATGCAAGGGAAAGGATTTTAGTTTGTGAATGAGATGCGGGGGTTAGAAATTAGTGCCACTTAGCACAGCAGTGATGTTAAGTTATATGTATAGTTTTCATCATTATATGGACCAGGACTGTATCTGTAATTTTACGACGAAATTGATGTTGGCCTTAGCCTAACACAGTCAATGGTTTTTAATAATAGAGATCAGAAATTATTGTAATCGAAGCGCCTTATATAGTGACATTATTAAACTGAGATAGGTTACAGAGTTTGTTAAACCTGTCTCACGAGTTAGGCTACTTGGCTTTCAGTTAAACATTAATGCGCCCAGAAACACGCTGCCTGTATCAGCGGCACCGCTTATCGGTTTAAATCCGCAATTTCACGGCGCTGATGCGGCGACGGATCGCTTTTGTTGACGAGGTGTCACCGTTTAGCGCCTCTCTGAGTCTTTACGTCGGAGGAGAACCCGGGCACGAGCATTGTCTGGGAGGGGAAGGGGGGTGGTGTGTGTGTGTGTGGGAAGGGGGGCACTTCATCTCAAGAGAGAGATCGGTGGAGGAGAGAAAAAGAGCAAGTTAAATGGGAGTGACAGTCTGAAAAAATTCCTGCCAGCAGCTGCGCGCATTCGACATAGTCCGCTCCCCTACGGTCAGCCGAGCGCACGACCCCCGTGCCGGGCACACGCACCTGCCGCGCCCAGCCGCGCATTCACCCATTCACTCTCAGCTCAGATAATCTGTGGGCGTGTCGCGCCGGGGCTCCCCCTCAAAGAGCTCTTGAGAAAACCCCTTATGCGTGAAAAAGTCCCCTTTCTCCCCCTATTGTCCAACCGATTTTTATGGGACAACATTGAGCATTATGAGGTTTGGGGGATTTACACGGCACTCCATTGAAGGCGATAATCCTTTCAATACCAAGTTTTAACCTGCTGTTTTCATATTTATTAGCTGGTTATAGCAGACGAGGCAGCTGAACCCTTAACCACACCACCACCAACAGTCCGACACACACACACACACACACACACACACACACACACTCTCACAAACACCCCCCCCCCCCACACACACACACATGCGCACACACTCTCACACACACACTAACGTTTGAAATCGAGACTGATAACATATTGATTATTGATATGGAGTCAGCATTAAAAGTAGGGATGACGAATATGGTTTGTTTGGTTAAAATAGTCAACAGGTTGTTATCGTTAACTGCAATAAAAAGTAGGCTATGGCTCTAGCCTATTATAGCTATCTATACAGAAATACAGCCTATAGCCGCTATACTATGTTGTCTATTTTCAAAGTCTATTCGTACTCACACACGACAGGTCTTTCTACATTTTCTACAGTATGCAGCTCATCACACCCCCCCCCCCCCTCCACACACACACACACACACACACACACACACACCAACCCCTTCCTGTCAAAGCTGATTGTTTCCACGCCAACAGAGTGCTGAGGGCTACTGCGCTGTCACACTACATCAGGCAAAAGGAAAAGGGTGGGGGTGGCGGTGGGTTAGTAGGCCCTATTCAGTAGATGGACTACGACGCTATGGACACAACATAGGCTAAAGCCTATATTGCGTTCGTCGGGCATATGACTGCACCCTAGTGGTGTAATTGCGGAAGTAGTTTAAAGCTAAGGACAGAGACTCGAAAGGGACCGTTCTCTTCTTATGTTAGTGATGAAATGTCTCCCTCTGCTGGCTGTATATGGGATAGTCTGACCCCTCAAGTGTAGTGTAATGAAAGTAGTGTGAGGATTTAGAAGATAAGTATTAAATTGACCTCACATTCATTTGAACACATCAACGGATGTTGCCTGCAATTATAGAAGCAATAGGAACAATAACACATTTTAGTCAAAGATATGGTGTTTTTCACATTAATGAGTTATTAGATGTGGTTTTGGGTCGAACGTGGTGAAAGCGGGACGTGCGCAATCACATCCGTGGCTCTGCACCTTTCTGCCCCTGCATTATACTTTGGGTATAAAACACCCCCACAGCTGTTCAAAAGTGACATTCTGTTCCCGAGGTTTTTGTTTTATAGGCCTACAGAATGAATTAGCGGTTCTGCATACAAAAAGAAAGCGAGAGAGCGAGTAAAAAAATGAAAGACATAAGAGCGGGGGGGAGAGAGAGAGAGGGAGAGAGATAGAGAGAGAAAGAGAGAGAGAGAGAGCTAGCTAGCGCAACCATATGCGTCTCACCGCTGGTGCCCAGCAGGCCCCTGACACGTCGCCCCCTGATACGACTGGTGCCGATTATACAGTGTCACCCAAACGGAAAAACGTGTTCAAGGTGAGGATATTATATTAGGCATATACGCATACCCAGCAGTAACAAATCATTCGACAAAACAAAGCAGTTAGGATAGTACTAGGTTCCGTTGTTGAAACTAAGAGACCACCCATATTTGCCAGTGCTGTTTGTAATAGGACAACGTCCGAATCTGTCGCCTCTTCTTTAAAGCTTTTCTTTGATGCATTTGTCTTCTACAGGCCTTAAATCGTGTTGGTGCTGTACAGTATACACCACGCACCAAGCACCAAAGGCACTTTAGTTCTTAAACTATCCCTCCTAAGGAACCTTTTAGAGATGGGTGTTATAGTGACAACAATTACACAAACATGTTATCCGTCGTGTTTTCCCTTGTTTGTGCTCCCACACACATTTACATTAAGCCAATGAACAACAGAACAATATGGAAATTTTCGCACACATTCACTGTGATGTCTGCGTCCACGAGAGGCGATAAGCTTAAAACATAAACCCCAAACTGCCCCGGGAGTTCGAAGGCACAACCGGGGATTATCCCAAACTTGCCCCGGGGTTTGGCTGTCTACCGGACCCAGCATCTGCACAGCGAGACGGGTAAGAGCGCAGGGGCCCCGGGGCGCTGGATGGCAGAATCCCCGGGGAACCATTTACGCACTGGGCCCTCGATCTCGACCATAAGCTATAGAGATTATAGAGTGGCAAGAGGCTGGTATCTCTGCGAACACAAACACGCGAGCGTATACGGACGCTTTCGAAGTGCCCGTGGCGATGAAATCCGCGTTCATGCAAGCCATTCCCGCGCGCAAAGATTGATGCGTGTTCCTCACACGGCTATCACACTGACTGCAGAACACACACAACCATACCCCGTGAGATGAGCCGATACAAACCAACTTTGTTCAGCTGACAAAGAAACGATTGTTGGCTGAAAGGTCATCGCCATGGGCTAGATTTCATGTTTTCAACAACTAATCTATAGAAGATTAAAACCACCCTGTACTGGTGCTATCTACACAAGGTTTGATATAACCCCCCTTGAAATTAGAATGTAGAGGGCAAACTAATGAAGAATGCTATTGGATTTGCTTGTTTTAAGAGGGCGTAATCATCATCCTCAATGCATGCATCAGCAGGTGCTATCAACTAATATTTAAACGTAACTACAAAACCTATTGTGGAACGAGAACTAATTATACATGACAGATGTATATTTTAAAAGCTGGATTCATAGAATACACAATAATGTCAGATTTAAGGTCATTTTTATTCTGAAGATATGATAAACATAATTTCAAGGTACCAACCTCTACATAATACATTCCAATATATTTTCATTTTGTAATTACAACATACACATGTGAACAGTAGACAATAGTTTATATAAATAATATGTTACATTCTTAATAAACTCTTTATTTCTAAATATTACCCATAATACATATTATGTTAAATATTTCAGTACATTGTGGATATGTGGGTGAAGATGACTGGAAAGTACTGGGTTAAACAGAGAAACTTGGAACAGAACTAAATAAAAAATATGACCAACTGTAAAATCATTGAAAAAAAATCTCATTCTTGAGTAAAGATTTGTGGAATACGAGCAAGCACCGTGTGATATCCATGTGCCCTTAATGCCGTAATGTGTTTATCCAGCCATATTTAGATATTTTTGTAATTGAACACATTTGCTGTAAAAAGAAAAAGCAAAAAGAAAGAAGGACAACTCAACTTGTTTTTTATAGTTGGTAATTGTGTTGCAATATTGGCCACAAGGGTCCCTATAAACATACACTTCAATGGAAGCTTGCATGTACATGGCTCATTTCATGTTCCTGCGATTCACATTTTAACATCTGCATCTTGGACATTAGTTCTTCTGAATGTAGTGATTCATGGCTATTGTAGTCTGCTCAGGTAGGCTACTTGTTTACACTATATGAAATGTTCCTGCCTAAAACGTTATTTTTGAAATACCTGTGAAGTTCTAAGTCTTTAAAATCTAACACTGCATGTTCACACAAAATGTTCATTCAGCGTATACAGTTGTGTAACATTGTGGTAAGTGAATAAATCATACTACTACCACTACTACTGCTGCTACTACTTATAATAATAATAATAGCAATAATGACATACTTGTGTGTGGGAAACAAGGCAAGTTAACGTTAACACAGCCAATGGTTCTCGACGCTGTTTCAGCTAGGCGCCTCTCTACGATTGGCCCACGGCGGCGGTGGGTGTGGCAGCGGCCACGGTTGCCGCGGCGCCCATGCGCAGCAGCTCCTTCCGGTGCGTGAGGATGACGTCGAAGCTGGCCTGCAGGCGGCCCTGCTGCTCCTGCACGCGGCCCTGCAGCGCCCGCACCCATCGGATCAGCGCCAGGCGCCGGTACATGGTGAGCTGCGCCTGGTGCTTCTCCATCTCCTGGGCCTTGAAGCGCTCCCGGTCGCGCAGGGTCCACACGGCGTCCGCCAGCGGCTCCGGCAGCTCCGCCTCCGAGTCGGACGACGGGTCGCCGCGGCCGCCCTGGTCCTCCAGGGGGATTCCCCGGCCCGCGCCGGCTGGCAGGTCCCCGCCGGGGTCCGCCGCCGAGCGCTCCGGCAACCGGGCGTGGTCGGCGGCCTGCCGGTCGCCGGGCTCCCCGACCCCGACGCGGTCCCAGCCCCCCATCAGCAACCCCTCCCCCCCGCTCTCCATGTTCAGGGAGGACAGGCTGCCCCCGGAGCGGTAGCTGAACTCAAAGTCTGAGTCGCTGTCCCCCCACTCGTCCTCGTCCTCCAAGCCCTCCTCCTCCCCCCCGCTTTGGTACTCCACCCCGCCCTCTCCCCCCCCCCTCCCCTTCTCCTCGACGCTGCTGTCAACCGCCAGGGTCCTCCCCTGCGACTCCTCCTTCTCCTCCCCCTCCTCCCCCTCCTCCATCTTGCCCTCCTCCGCGCCGTCGGGGGAGACGCGGCCGTAGCCGTCGTCCCCGCTCTCGATCTCGGGCAGGGGCTCCAGGGGGCTCCAGCAGGGCAGGCGGGAGAGCGGGGAGAGGGGCCCCGGGCCGTGGTGGAACCCGGGCGAGGGGGAGGAGGAGGAGGGGGAGGAGGGGGAGGGGGAGGAGGGTGGCGGGTCGCGGCCCAGCGGGCTGAGGTTGCGGGGTCTGGTTGCCTGGTTGCGGTTCTGGTCGCCTTTCGCGGCGCTTGCCGTGACGACGCCCTCGTCCTCCCGGCTCGGCAGGAAGTTGAAGTTGCTGTCCTTGTCGCACTTCCTGCTGCGCTGCGAGGAGGACATGGCCCCGTGCCCGCTGTACGCCGAGTTCTGGGCTCGGCCCTGTTGGTGAAGCATCATGGACCTGGACTGATTCTCACTGAAACAACAGAGGAACACATTCAGACACATTTAAGGCCTAATCAAGTTTAATTCAAGATACCTTGTGGTTGGGCGTATGGTCGCATGAAGCAAAATATCATATTTGTTCAGCTCCACACAACACACTTTACAAGCATAAAGCAGAAATATATGACACTGTATATTTGAATATAATAATAATAAGATATGCTGAACCTTTAAAGACTGAAAAAGAAAGAAAAGTCAATAGGCTTCCTCCCGTCGTGCATTATTTCATACTTTCAATAACATACTGTAGCATAAACATGTTTGGTGTTTGATACGCACTTTCATTCAATTTATTTATAATAAGATCTACGGGCTGATCTCCCGACTCCGCTTCTATTAACATCAAATATGTACATGTCTCTTTAGAATGGAAATTTATTTAATCCTGACTTCGGGGTACCGTCAATCAAACCTCCCTTCCTCGCTCGATGCTAGCCTATAGCGTGTCTGTTATGCTCGCGCGTTCACGTGGTGCTGAAGGACAGCGACCGACGCGCGCATTGACAGACAGATGTGACGCTCGCTTGATAATCACACATCCTGAAATGACACAAAACAGATCGAAATGTGAATAAGTGTCCTCTAATTTTCTATTCTTATATCCGTATTTGTAAATATGCTATAGTGGTCTGGAAAATGTGGGACGATCTAGAAAAGGCTTCCTATCCAAATGCCTGTGCTAAAATATACTTGCATTGTAGCAGAAAGCAAAATTGGAAAAAGAATACCAAAGTAGTCCCGTCCGTGAGCGGTTGGTTTTGATATTTATGAACCAATGTGACTTATAATACGCACGACGAAAGAAATGGGAAAAAGACGCGGAATGGCGTTCGGTGGCTGCATTATATTAAGCCTACCCTTTAACCACTGAAATAATTTCAGTAAACAACAAGAAGGAACCAAAATACCGCGTTGATAGGATAGACATACAAATGCCACTTAGAGACGTGGAGCTTGTGGGGAAAAACCTCAACTGAATCTTCGTTGCGTGTTACGTAATAACATCGTCCATGCGGCGCTCACCCCATAATAATCTGCGCTCTCTATTCCAAAGACGGCAACCCTTCTCCATCAACACCACCTTAGCGATTCCTTTATCCCCAGCTTACATACATTATGATTGACAAAGGCGCTTGTGAATCCCTGTTCTTTAACGGAACCTTGTGTCTTACCGTTAAGAGTCCACCTTCCCCGTCCTAGAAGCTGGAATTTCCCCTCCTCTTCCCATATGACACTCCTCTGCGATGTTTATCTTTCTCTCCACTTCCCACCCTCCCCTCCACCCATCCGCTATGGCTGTAGCAGCATACATGGGAATACTACTGCTAGACCAGCTAATGTGACACACACACACACACACACACGCACACACGCACACGAAACTGGGTAGGGATGGAAAACAAAGGGAAATGGCAAAAAGGCAGATTGGCAGACTCCACATTGTTTGGTAGGTTTGCCCCTCGACTTAGCCTAAACCACATTAATTTCATAAGCTAGTAGCCTATTTTGTATTAACGGTTTCAAAGAACTTGGTTGGTTTGTTATTGTTCCAAACCACAAAATAACCTACATATTTTCATGTGGATAAGTATGCCTAATTTGATTTAGTTTCTTACTCTTTTGGAAAGATTTCTGAAAATGTTTTGTACATTTTGTGGATGGACAAGTTTGAAAGTGTTGGACAGGTTGGTGTGAATGGGTATCAATGGACATCAATGGGTTCAATGGGTATCAACAGGTATCAATGGGTATCAATGGGCATCAATGGGTATCAATAGGTATCAATGGGTTCAATTGGTATCAATGGGCATCAATGGGTTCAATTGTGCGAAGTAACAAAACACGCACACACTTGTTTTTGGACCCCATCTAAATACTGATATTCTGCCCTTCTGGCCAAAGCACAAGGTTATAACAGGCAATATATTCACATAAGGGGTAATGTATGATGTACAGTAATATTTTATGCGTAGTGTTGTGTCTGTGTTTGGTGATGCGCCCTGGTGCTACATCCTTTGGGGGTCTGGGGAATGTTGGTGTGAGGGCTCATTCCGTTAATGTCTTTGGTTTTCCATTCTCTGACTGATATCAAAGTGGTTGGGGAGCGGGTCCGGGTTCCTTTGGAATTTTTTTTTTGTTTTTGTTTTTTCGGGGATGGTGGGAATGGGACTCCGGATGTTTGGGCTTAATTTTCTGTTTTCCCTGGTACATGATTGCGACTGGAGGGATGGGATAATAAGTGTAACATATTGTTTTTTGATTTTGTATTGTTTTTAATGACTTCTTAGTGTGAAACACCTTGTGTTACATGAATTTGTATGAAAAGTGTTATATAAATAAAGATTGATTGATTTATTGACAAACCTTTTGCAATAGAGCAATAGCATTTGGAACAGGAGCGTTTTAGAGGCTCTCAAAGGTATTGCCAATAGCCTAGTTGTTTTGATGATGCCTAAATACAGCACATGCAACTTTCTAGGAGATCTAGTAGATCATTGGTATTGTCTCTTCACTTGTGCCTGAAAATTGCTTGGAATGGGACAGTTCTCTTTACTGTCCAACTTTAAATTGAAATGTGCTGTATTGGGGAGCCAGTGAATGTTTAGGAAGATAGGGGTTACATGGGAGAACTTGGCTGGTTGAATACCAAATGTGCTGCGGCATTTTGAAGGCCGGTATCCTGGCTAGAAGAGAGTTACAGTAGTCTAGTTGGTTATCAAGGATCAGTACACTCTTATTGAGGTTCAGCTTGAGGTGATTCAAAGTCATCTAAGCACTTTTGTCAGCAAGGCATCCAGAGATCACATATGTCAGATGAATGGAAGTTAATTGGGTGTCGTCAATATATAACACGTGATGAGTTTACAAAGCTCAGAGGTCTAGTGTACATGCAAGAAGTGTAGGTGTCCTGACACAGATCCCTGAGGGACACCAGTGATGAGTGAGCAGGGTTTGAACACGTGCCCATTCCAAATGAGCTGATATATAATCTTCTAAGATTTTAAGGTACACTGATATACAATGGTAAAATAACAGTTTTAGCAGAAACCTGTATGATGTTTATTAATCCATTAAAGAGGGATTTAAATAGTGACTTGCTCTGTTGACTCTCAGTTCTGAAAGACATGCTTTAGGGAAATGCATGACAAAGAAATACAAAGACTGGGAGACAAAAAGAACAGATATTGTACCCTCCCTGTATCTCATGCATGTGCGTGTGTGTGTCAGAGAGACTACAAGTCTCTCTCTCTCTCTCTCTCTCTCTCTCTCTCTCTCTCTCTCTCTCTCTC
>JAODUG010091120.1:16957-32122 GCA_027564795.1 Aphredoderus sayanus | reverse complement strand
TATAGATAGATAGATAGATAGATAGATAGATAGATAGATAGATAGATAGATAGATAGATAGATAGATAGATAGATAATAGTGTGAACATATTTTCTCTAGACATTTGAAGGGAACTTGGGACTTTTTAGTGTAGTGTAGGTGTGCTATAAAAATAACAAACGTGATTGACATGCCCTAGCTAAACATTAAATTATAAAATGTGAAAGAAAGGGTTTGTTATGAGTTTATCGTAGAAATGGTTCAGAGCTGTGTGACTAAACCCGGGAAGTTCTGTCACAACTGTTTGTGCTGCAGGCAAGCAGCTGTCGTATTGTGGCAATAACTCACACTAAGAAAATCAATTGCTGCGTCGAAATCACTTATCATGAACTTTGAAGCGTACAACTGGTGTGGGATACCCACGCAACGACGCACCCATTTTCACAGTATTGCCTGATTCCCCTAATTGAATATGCAACACATACCATGCCCAGCTTACTGAGAGCTGGGAGTCAAACTATTTATTTTTGGGTCTATAGACTGGAAATGTCAAGGGTCGAGAAATAATGAACTGCACAGGCTTGGAAACGACCTTTCAAACAATTATTTCGTTTGAAAAGATGTGTTGCAATGTGTTGCTTCAGACTACTTGGAGTTTGGAAAATAAGAGATGTGTCATTTCTTTACAGTGGTGCACTTTTACTCCAACGTCTTGAAAACGTTTTACTCTGGTTTGCAAACCAACTCAATATATTTAAGATTATGAGCATGCCATTGACCTAAATGCATGCATGCAACTTGTTGCTTGTGGCTGTCGGCGGTTTGGAATTAAGCTATACGTGAGCCTACAGGACTAACGCGAGAGTTTAATGTCTTTCTACAGTATGTGTTCATGCAGGTTATCATGCGGTTGGGGACATGAAAATCTGATAATTTAATGGGTTTTATTATTTAATTATTGTTCAGTATTATTATCGAGCCATATTGTGACCACTAGCCCACTTACATTTACATACATGAAAGTATACTGCAAACATTTTTTTTAAATTGTTCAGACATTTTCAAGAATAAAACTCTCCATTGCTCAGCAAGCATGTAGAGCCCACAGCACAATTATGTTAAATATAGGTGAATTGTTTTTTTTCCAAGACTGAGGTAAGCTGTGTCTTTTCAACTATTGTTAAAAATACGCAACATATTAAGCTAGTGCGCCACCTTGTGGCATAAGGCCAATAATGTGTTAAGCTGTTATTCTTCAGCACGTTACGTTTTTGGGTACTTTGTTGTTGATACGTTGTTGATTTCTAAGCGTGTAAATTGTTTTAGCGAAAATTAACAAATCAATATAACTACATAGCCTAGTTAAATTAACGTTTATATACTGTAGTTAAAATAAAACCAAAAAATGTCTCTTTTGACTCGAGACGATTGGTACTGTTATACTTTATTGTAGATTAGTTTATTTTTTTAGTTTATTTTTTTAGCTCATTTTGTTTTCATAACGTGCAAGATGTCCCTTAGGGCAACATTATAACTGGAACCATTAAGCACAGGAAAACAAGAGAACAAAGACACGTGTTTGTGTGAGAGAGGGAGTGAGAGAGAATACCAGCAGACACCTGATATCAAACTCCTTGATTACCAATTTAATATCACACATATGCTAATCATCTTGGCAGAACTCTTGTATGGGTTTACATAATTCTGTTTTATGTTTGTGTTGTTGTGACTTACATTCTAAATTAAAGCACCATGTATTTTATATTGTAACTATGCTTTTATTTTAACATGTTGGTTACAGTAATCATATAGCCTGCAATGTACTGTAGCTAACATCTATAGATTACAGTTACAAAGGTGTGTCTTTTAACATTAGAATCTTATGAGTTTGAACACCTTTTTGAAATATAAACAATTGTGAAAACAAGAAAAAACAATACAGCAATCTCTAAAAAACAAAACATAATAAAAATATAATATTCCAGCTGCATCAGTTTCCCATTTGATGTCAGTGGAACAGCTGAATTGTCTATCATGGCTTGTGGTTAAGATCTTTATACATGAAGAGAAAAAAAAACACAATAACAACTGACATGTAACATGAAAAGGAACAATACATAATATTATCAATAATAATGCGGATAATACATAGTGTTTTGATTAGTAAATAGTATTGCATCTAATACTAAAAGATAGAGCAGTGTCCTAAATATGTGTGGAAAACTTCAAATAAATAAACATTTGAACAATATGTCATGTGAGATACACACTACATTGTGGACGTAATGGCTTTCAATAACTGAAAGTCATCAAGAATGAAATGGTAAGTTGATGACCATTCTAACTTGAATGTTATTAGAAAAGCATACATTATTCTTTTTTTTAATGATTACATTCCCTTTAATCAGAACCCCTTGATGTTAAAATATTTTCTTCAGTGTTTATGTCAAGAGGTCATGATAGTAATTTAATTTGTTATGTACAGCAGTTTTACAGGTGATATATTTTACATGATTTAACTTGATGTCACGAAACACAAAAACATTGTGTTTCTAAACAGTCTCATATACTCTTTAAAAGGAGTGCATTCTCGATCCTCCATTAGATAACAATTATGTTAATGATATTACATGGCACATTTAAACTGTAAACCCCTTTCACTGGTGCAGTAAATATAACTTAGTAAGATGCTCTTTGTCAAAAAGTATATTTACTCTTGAGATGTATCTATTTTTTAGCTTATCAATTCAAATAATAGATATGATACATTTCAAATAATAGACAAGTTTGATCTACAGTAAAGCCCATTTTTAAAAACACTGGTAACATATTCAACTTCAAAGATGTTAAGAAGGACATGGCATATTTCCTACATAGTATTTTGCTATTATGTAACATTATTATCTGACCATCCTGACCTAACCCTTCATATTTTAAGGCTCTCAAATACCCAATATATTCTCAATTCATAACTTTTTTGGGGCTTTCTTAATTACACCTTATAACTTATATATGGTGACTGGTGGCTTAAAAGTGTTCCAGTTTTTTGGCAGGAATAGGTAAAATACTTTACTGAAATACTTAAGATTTTATTCCTCCATTGCATTCCTATTAACTAATCTAACATGTTTATATTTGTATATATATATATATATATATATATATTCATTAATAGTTAATAGTTTTGGGACCGTGATTCTAGGTGTCACTCAATTTGCCTGTGGCCCCTGCTGTCAAAGATCATTGATCTCCTCTGTGGCTGATAGAAGCAACTGGTGGAGGTCTCCAGCCTCTGCCCACTTTTAGGAATCGCCATTTTACTATGAAGGTTTATCTCCGCCATGTCTTTTGAAAACGCACTGATTGTGGATGGATCAGGCAAGCTCTTGATGGGGGACAGGAGCAGCTTGCCGTCATCCCCTAACGGAGGGTAGTCCATGATGGGAAAGGGGGGGCTGAGCAGGATAAGGCTCTGCGGCCGCTGCCTGTTCCTGAAGGAAGGTCTCTGCAGGAGGTTAGCTCTGTTGGGCCTCGGGCAGTCAACAAACAAGTCAACATGCTGAGGCTTTCTCCTCATCATTACTGAGAGGTCTGGAGCTGCTGCGGCCTTGGCACCTTCCGCGGATTTCTCTCCATTGGACTGCCTTTGGGATTTGGCAGCAGGGTTCTTGTTCTCTAGTTCCTCCTTTGCGCCGGTGGCTGTCCGAGGAGGTGCCAGCATGTCTGTGTTAACGTTAGAGCATTCCTTCTCCCGCTCCTTCACGTCAGGGTCTTTGTCGTGCCGGGAGTGAGGTATCTGGCTGTATTGCACCTTGGGCGGCACCACGGGCACGGCTTTGGCCTGGCATGTCTTGATCATGAACGCTGTCCTGACAGAGGACACGCTGACCGGGGCAGAGTTTCGCCGTAGGGGGGCCTGCCGGTCGCCCAGAAATGTGTCCAGTTCCATAGACAGTCCTCTATTCACCGTGCCCAACGTGCTCGGTGCTCGCTGACCGGAGAGAAGCTCATAGGAACTTAGGTTTTGCTGATTAGAAATGTCCCTGATACATCGATGCCCTATATCCAAATTCAGGGAATAGGGTCTCTGTTTGGAATAGCAGTTTTCCTCTGTTTTCTCTGACGTTGATGGCTCCTGAGACATCTGCCTGTGGAACCTTTGAGATGACAGCGCGTTTCTCTGTTTTGCTGTGGTGCTTTTTGGTGCATGCGAATGTGTTGCGTTATTGCTGGCCGCATTGACCCGGGTGGGTAAGGACTGCATATAGGTCCCTTTAGTTTCTCGAGTGCCACCATATGCTGAGTCATTTCCTGAGTGCAGTTTAGCACTAATATTAGCCTTGGTGTCACTTTTAACTAAATGAGATGAAGGCTGAGATGAATGCTGAGATGAAGGCGTTCCCTCCCCTGAGATGAGACCTCCTCCCCCAAGGCTGGAAGGTGACATTGGCAGGTGGCCAAACAAGTCTGTTATGGCAGGTGAATGTAGAGGACTGGTGACCCATTGTTTTGTGGCGCTAAGCTCCTCCCAGGATTCCACCAAGTCAAGCTCTTCAAAATGTCTACCACATACATCTTCGTCATCAAGGTTGGGTAGCTCTAAGGTGTTACATTTGTTCTCAATGCATATTGACAGTCTCAACATCCCTGCCAGTTCAGCACTTTGCCTGCATTTCCTGATACCGTCCCAACAGGCCTTCTCGTCCCGTTGATGATCTTTCATTTCCCCTGGTTCTTCTTGGCTTTGACTTTCAGCCGACACATTTGTGTCTGTAGGATCACCCCCCGTCTTCACAGATGTTAACACATGTCTTTGCTCTGCAGAGGAACCTTTCCAGTGTTCAATGTCAGCAGGTTTATCTGTGTTTAGAGGTTTGGTTTCATGTGTGACTTTGTGCATTTCATTATGTTTTTCACCTTTCAAATCAACAGAACGAGGCTGGAGATCAACAAAATCAAAGGTTTTGTGAGATGGAAGTATGATGTCTGACTCTGATAGACCCCTGACAGGGGCTGACCCACTAACCATCGAAAGGTCACTAAAGGTGTTACTTGGTGTCTGTTCCTTCAAAGAGAGAGCTGGAGAGCTGCAGCTTCTCTTTGGCTTTACATCTGATTTTATTGTCATATTTTCATGAGTACTTTGGGGACAGAAAATAGGTTTAAATGTCTCATCCATAATGTCAATCTCAGGTTCAGCGATTTTTAGTTCCTGGTGGACAGACCATATCTCTTCTTCAGTCTGGATAGGGCATGACCCCATGTCCTGAAAAGCAATGAACATAACAAAGAAAAAAGGTAATTCAATAAGATGATTCCATCCAATTTCTACATTTATGTTTTGTTTTCATAACAGGATTATGTTATTTTCATGATTTAAAGTTATCCTTGAATGTTCATTGCATGGTTTAACACATTCACTTTATTGATATCGGTGCTAGTGCCACAAATCTATGTAAATATCTTAAACAGCAGGTTTACCGGTTGTGTAGCTATGGGCTGATTGTACAGCTGTTTCTCCAGAGGTGACGTTGGATCTCCGTTTCCTACAATGGTCAGATGGGAGGAGTGTTCCAGTTTAGGAAACGGACCCAGGACAACCCTTTCTTGGCTGTCTTGTGATATTTCCTTGCTTAAATCTAAAGGCGAAACTGTTTTGTAAGGACTTTACAAAGCACAATACAGAGGTGTGTGTGATTTGAATATGTGACCTGACCACATGCGTTCATAAGATCAGAGTTAAAAGAGCATTACCGTCTGAAGTACATGTAGACACGGTCTCCTCAGCATTCTTCTGCTCGGGTGTTTCCTGGTTCTCCGGGTCCAGCTGGGCGACTGCGTTGCTCTTACCCATGTCAACCTGCTCTGACACCGGGCTCTCTCTGCAGGGTTTCATGGCGATGGTGGCTGGCTTGTCTTTCACATGCCCCCTACAGGGGGTGCTGTTAGAGCTGATGACCGCTGATACACGCAGAGGCACGGACACGGCAAAGGGCTCCGATATGATCACGGCTTTGCGCTGATGGCGAGGAGAGGACTCCAGGGGGAAGAAACTTCCCGGGAACGAGGGGCGAGATGAGCTGGATGAGCTGCTGTGAGCGGATCCAGAGTACAGCATTCTCCTGTTTTTAGGAGAGGTGGGCTGGAAACTATTGAGGTCTTCACCTTTGAACACTTTCAGTTGTTCGGGAAGGGCTTTCTGTTGTGGAGAGGAGGCGCTCGCAAACGCCCTTCGAATCTTGCTTGGGCTAGAGCCGCCCACAGCCCCGCCAGCTTTCTTTCCTTTAAGCTCCCAGTTTTGCTCCTCTTCACTCACATCGTAAAGTGAGTCAGATCCCAGGGTTCTGGATTTCACGTCAGGAAGAAAAGCTCCGTTTCTTCCAACCACTGTGCTGACATTTTCTGCTCTGTCATCATCTGCGCAGAAGTAAAGAAAAAGTAAGGTGAAAAAACAATCATCTAAAAAGGAACTGATTTAGTATTAAAGCTGCTGTAGGTAGCATTTGAGAGTTGCAACAAGAGGTAGCTAACAAAGAAATGAAAGAAAACATCCCATAAACCCACCCAGTCCTGTTCTGCCCCACCTCCCTCCCTCTAGAGCCCGTTGGTCAAAGGCATTGTGAAGTGCCTTTGACAAACCTGTAGCAGTGTGTGTCCGATTAGTCAGAATTCTTTCAGGCACCGTCAAAAATCTAAATATTTAGAGGCAGAACAGACATCAACCAGAACACCTGTTCACAGAGCATTGATTCTATTACATGAGACATTGCGCCATTGTTAGCTCTAAAGTCCTACTTAGAGTAGGCTACATATAAAGGCACTATTTTCAAATGTGTTATACTAGAACCACAAGCTCACTGCACTATATATTTAAAACACAACTGTGCACATATGTCATATGTGCATTTGACTGTATAGTGGGAGGTACTGTAAGTACAAAATGTCAGATCACAAATAGAATTTTAATTAAAGTGTCTCTATATGAGTTTTTATCACTAAGAGCACCAGCATCTCATACCAAAACACATACTTTGTGGGCCATATGCAGATGCACTAACATGCTGGCCCGGATATGAAAACAAAGAACAGCAGGATTACAACACACACAGAGGGAGTGTGATTTTATTCTCTGCTCAGGATGCAATATAAATTTATGTTTACAATATCTATAAATATAATACCTTTTAAGTGATTTTATTTTCAGTGTTTGGTTTATTTTAGCCTCACCTGTTTGTAGGGAGCATAATGATTCCATGCTTCTAGCTGGGCGAAGGGTCTTTTCTGTAAAACAATTAGATTTGTACATTAACTTTAAACATTTACAATAATACATTTTATCAGACAAAGCTAAAAGTGGAAAACAGGAATCAGAGAGTGAATGTTATAAATTACAGTATGTAGTTTATATCGGACACTATACCTGTCATACTTGGCCCTCTTATAAAGACACTTCCATTCCGGCTCAGTTTCGCCTTTGAATCCGTAACAGACTTTCCCAGGTTGAAGATAGATTTCCACTTCTTTGATTTCCCCGAAAATTTCCTCCTAACAGATAAAAAGTTAAATCATGAAATCATAGTTTGCAAGTGTGATTCAATGCATGAAAAAAAAAGATATTAAAGAATATATTGCACTTATGGTGGGTTTGCAGGGAATAAACACTTACACAGTTTAGCTTATAATACACTGAACACCTATAGATAAATATAGATAAATCAGACACTGAATGAAGGCTCACTATCTAAAACACATCCATCTTACTTGTTATCTGCTATGTCTATCACAGTGTGGTACAGTGTGGCTGTGCTAGCATCAGGTAGACTGTTCTCCCGCTGGCGTTCTTTGTGCACTGGATGGTTTGGGCTTAGGGAACGTGCTTGGGCTTCCTCTAGGCTCATTAGCTTCATTGGCCCACAATGGCCACTGATTGGGAGCGTTGCATACTTGTCCCCACACACCAAACCCAGTCCTGGGAATGTAGAATTAGCTCAATCATTTAGAGATCAGTTGCTGAATACTTCCAATATATAACAATTGCGTTGTGTTTTACAGTATAGAATACCTTCTTTGGGTTTGATCTGCACACCTCCACGGCTGAAGATCTGCTCTGTATGGCTAAGGATAAACTCCACCACTGACTGCTGTACACGCACCTCCTGGAATGCCATATCTCCATTACAGGAGGAAACTTCAATATCTTTGGATCTGAAACACACAGTGATTTTGTAGAATATGTACAGTCTCTTGAGAAAAACACATACATGATTACGAGAAGAAATTAAGAGTGTAGTTAAAATATGTAACTTCAAAGATTGAAAGCTTTGAAATGTGACTACAATAAAATATTCTTACCTCAGCAGATTTGGAGCCCATACCAAAGCCAGGTTCCGAGTATGCATGTTTGTTTCTGTGCTTAAGGTGGCAAGGTGGGCCAAGTGCTTGGTAAGATATTCCAGAGTCCTTTAAAAGAGTTTATGTTGACCAAAGGTTATTGTATGGTTAAAACCTCAAAATGTGTAACCAATAGGGAAACGTGCAATACTGAGATTTACCTGAGGTGAGAGCTAGGTAGTTCTGTGATGACATTCTGAATGTGTGCTAGTTTCTCCTGGTCCCCCTGGACCGTCACAACTTCCTTTATGTAAATGACAATAGAGATAAGGACAATTGGAGGATTATGAAGTCACTAAAGGCAGCTCAGTTACATAGGATTGCCTTATTTGGCGCCCCCATGTGGACCTCAAAATGCAATTGCATGATGTTTTTTTTTAAAGATTGATTCTGGATTTTGGAGAAAGATTGTTCATATTTTAACTCAAATCACAAACACATCTCCCTTCAATGTTATTGGTGCTCCATCAGAAGCTCCAGTAGATATTCGCAGGCTTTAAAAAAAAGTGTATTAGCTTGGAGAGGACTTTGTCTGCTGTTGTCTGCTGTTTGTATGCAGTTTAATTACTTGAGGCATTGCCCAACCGGAAATAATAATAATTATAATAATACAGCGTTATTTGACATCTTGCTCACATAAGAGAATTACACTCTGCAAAAGAATTTGCACTTGAACTGCCATCAGAGAGACTAACACACCAAGGCATTCTGAGCTCTGCAGCCCACTCCCAGCCTCACTCCCATCCTAAAGCTGTAAAAGACCTGGGTGCCGTCCAAGAAAGGAGTCTTTAAAGGAGAGCGGCTGCAGAGATAACGGGGGAGCGAATGGTCTCCTTAACAATGTAGCCATTGCAGAACTATACAATACATCTCTATAATCTAGAGCAGATAAGAATGTGACTTGAACATTTCTCTTCATAGCCTCAGATGGGAAGCAAGCCTGCGTTTGGAACTGTTTTTGCTAGTTGACTATGCTGTGTTGTAGGCCAGCTTGTCATCCAGCCAAATACCAAGGTATTTATAGGAGGAGTGAATAGGAGTGCCCACTGAGGTTAAAATGCTCACATCTGGCAGGGAACACGTTCATGAATCTGGTTTTATTAGCATTTAAGTACAATCTCAGTTTTGAGAAGTGATCACTGCAGTATGTAGAAGGCAGCTATTCAACAGCCTGAAACAGTATAGGTTTGTGTCATCTATGTACGGGTGCAGAATGACGGGCTGCGACCTCTTTCAGTACCTAAATCCTATATAAAGATAGAGAATAATACAGGACTAAAACCCAACTATGGGGCACGCCACCGGTTATCTCCAGAAAGCTTGAGGTCACAGGCTGTGTGTCTGTCAGTCTGATACCTATAACTGCTTACATCCCATCTCTGAGGTCAATGTCATTTAGTCTGTATGGTCAACAGTATTCAATGCCCCTTGGGAAAATCTATACAAAAATGTGAAATATTGTAGATTTGTTGTCTGTTAAAAGCATTAGTTGCATTATTTATGAGAAAATAAACATTAGAAAACTATGGATCACCATTACCAGGGTTGCCAACTTTGAAGGCTGACTTGGCGTCAGAATCCGTAATATTGACAAAAATGGACGACAACAGCTGATCTTTTGTCGTGAGATGCATTAAAGCCAATGGAATGATATTATTCATGCTTTGCCGGACATAAAAACGTGTAACACACGCCAGATGCGTGAGAGTTGGCAACCCTGCCATTACATCAATATAATCTGCAGGTAAGGGTCCAGTTTATGGGCCTATAGACATTTTTGGGAAACCATCAGTAGGCTACTAGCTCTGTCTGAAGCAGTCAGGCAAAACTCAATGACTGCTAACATATAGTAACTTCTGCCTGACCACTTCCTGTGTGTTGCCTGTGTTTCCTGCCGGTATACTATTGAGTAGAAAAGCAATTGTATTGGCAAATTCAAGGCTTCATGTTCCTCGGTTGCTTTCATTGGGACTGTGTAAAAGCAGATGTACTAATAGCATGCTTTACCATAAAACATTATCCAGTTTGTTTAGTTTACATTGTAGGTTCTTACATTTTTCACTTATTCTAAAGTTTTGGCACTGGTGTTTCAAACACATAAATCTTGGTCAGCTGTAAATGTAAATAAAATCTACTTACAGTGAATTTGCTATAGAGCTCATAAGTTAGCAGCGGATTGGGCAGCTCTCTGAAGTAGAGCTTGCACAAGGAGCCCACACAGTGAATGTCCTGGAGGTACACTTCCTTTGTAAGGTCAGGGCATGCCTCCGAGCAAAATTCCTGCCTGTACACACACACATACAGACACACACAGACACAAGCAGCTGAATGGGTTGATTGTTTAATACTCCTGCTGGCAACTTCTTGCCGTATATGGCTTTTAGCATGAATTTCATCTGGTGGACCAGTGTTTTTACAGAATACTTGAGCTTTGCCAATATAAACCAATGCTGTATGTATATTTTAAAACATCTAAGAAGTAGTAACAATATCTATGTCAGGATACCATTTAATAAGCAATGACATTGCTGTGACATTGTCATTGCAGCTTTCTTCATGTGTTCCCTGGTTTCACTACGGTAATCATAGATTTAATTAGCATATTTTGAAAGGCATTATATCACCATACATCACATAGATTTATATGATGAACCAGAGGAGTGATCATGTGGTCATTAATATACAGCAAGAGTGTGTGGTAGCACCATGGGTCTAAAGAGCATATACAGTGTAAGCCTAATTGAAGTCCAAAACAATTTAAGCAACAAAAATCTGAATGTTTTCACATTCATTTATCTTGAATAATAGTCATACTGTATGACTGCACCAGAATCTATCATTTAACATAATGCTTAGTTGTATCAGTCATAAATAAGTACCTGAGGCGCTGGATGTTTGAGGTGACCCCTGATAATCTGTATATCCCATCAACAATGCCATGCTTCTCAATAAATTCTGCACATTTCTTCAGGACCTGGGGAACTGGATTGGATGGAAATGTGTTAGTCCTTTATATCAGTCACTCCAGCATGTGAAAACAAACTATATTTCTGCAATATACAGTATGAGAGACTTAGAATGCATATCCTTGGACGTGAGAATTAAATTAGTGCTTATTATGTACACATAATGTGTATGTGTACCATATTGCCAAAGAATGTTGCATCTGTAAATATTAGATGACAGTGTCAAGTGTCATTTACTGTACTGTACACACAAAAGTTAAAAACCTCAGTAACAGAGGCAGGCCATAGTGTATGTTACAGAGGTATGGTTATGTTACACTAGAGCTCTCCTTCCAAATCAGCAGTCGATTGTAGAGGTGGACTTTGACAGGAAGTTAAAAAATGGTTTGTTTGTTTCAGAGGAAGGTTGACACACCCAAGCCTTGTAGTGGGTAATACTTACGACATTTCCTCTAATAGAAACTGGCTTTTGAAATGTTACCACGAAATTATAGTACAGTCTGGTGGATGTTTATCTAGAAAACCTACAATATGCTCATCGCTTTTGAAAACCATTAAGAATGCACAGAATGTAATAGTTGTAAAATATGTAGTAACTGTATGCACAGGATCTAACCATGATTTGTGTATTTAACTGTATCATTGCTGTTTTTATATGTATTTAATGATTTTGAGGGCAGCTGTATTGTTATACACAAACAATAGATGTCAACACAATCAGAGATTATTTTGCAGCCATTAGAGAAACAATGCTGTTTTGGTTTCAAACACGCTGACACAAGCAACCCTCCCTCACCTGAAAACAAGATATTGCGATCCTCCCCTCCCTCACCTGAAACTTTAGTGCGTGACTGTGGCACATCAGCTCACCCACACCTTGCTCCCCCACCCTCCCTGAAATGACCCCAACCTTGCCCACACAGTTTTCAAACTGTTGTCAAACAAAGCAAGTCATTTTGCAGTCGCAAATCAGGGCAACTTTAATGTATTCGGGGGGCACTGTATTTACAGTGGGATAAAATGTTGGATTGTCCATTTAGAGTATGCAGGAGTAGGGATAAATTCTTATATTACATTTATTTGTTTTCTATAATATTTTGTCTGTAGACAGACATTTTGCATTGCTTTAGTAGTTCATAGCCAGTGAGGTATGACACTGGCTGTCCATTATGATGGCCAACAGCAACATCACAAAATTTGTTTCATTTATTAGTATGCTTCATTATTTTTTAACTAAACGTGTTGTTTTATAAAACCTATACTGTTTCATTATAGGTTTGATATTTCAGTTGTAGTTATTTTGTTGTTAATTTCTCTGTCATCTTATGTATGCATTAAAATTCTTTTCTATAGTTCCATGTTATTCTTAGTTTGAAGAACACAGTTGCACATTATGACCAACATTTGTATAAGTGATTATATCAAGCAGATTTACTGTAATTTTTCGATTATTCCTCCAAAATATGTATATAAGAATATAAACAAAAATAACTGGATATGGCTCATCCCTGATTTTTACATAACTAAATTTTATTCTACGCATTTTTATTAATAGTTGTTAAGTATGACATGCATCAACCAGAATTTATATTCAATGTTTCCCTTATCGCGTCTGTTACCATAGGGTTAGGGTTAGGTTAAAGAAAATATCTTTTACGCGTCATTATTGACCATTATTAATCCTCCCGTTGTCCTTGTGACAAAATAGATAGTTTAAAATTAGGTTAATAATTAATACTTGTTTTATTATTATTTTGTATTAACCTTCCTTTAGTATCAACTCTCCTGTTGTCCTAGGGTTGAACCACAAAGCAGCCTTTTGTGGGTCATTTGACCCCAGGGTGACAGGAGGGTTAAACATATCTACAGCTCCAGTATTGCTCATTACAGAGGATTCTCAGAAAGTTACGCAAATAGCACATATTAAAATGCTAGAAACATACACATGGCAAGGTGGAGCAAAGAGGGGAAAATGCAGGCTACACATTTGCACCAGAAAAAATACTAAATAAATACCCTGAATAGTAAGTATTTTATTTATGTGTCTCTTTGGGTACTTATGGTTTCAGTCTTGTATTTAGAGGTCAGCTAGAATTGCCAATGTAGCCTGTGGTTTAAGGGAATTAATAAAATGTTAAAAAACTAAAAGATGATTAGTCAAATACTGTATTAAGTATGTTTGCTTTGTGGGGGGAAGATTGTTCCCTCATCTTCCCAATGCATGGATAATTTAGCCACATGGCTATATGGATGCCTACATGACTCATGTCAGATTTCCTGTCTCTTTCTTTCTTTCTTCTGGAACACATTGTTTCTGCCAAAGAACACAGGTGATGGACTACTATTGTAGGAAATAAAGAAACAAGAAGGGAGAAACAGCAGGGAAATTAAACAAGCAAAAACACAATATCAACTTAATTTATGTAGTCCTGTATTCTTTAAAGCATTGTTTTCATAATACGTCATTAAATGTAGTCATCTATAAGAAGCACCGCCCAAAATGTTGTCAGATTTTTAAACTGGTCACAGTGGAGGAAATTGACCAAAAGTCTACGAGCCACACCCTAAGTCACAGATCCCTATTTTATGGAGTCAGCGGAAGAATGAATTGCTTCAGTAGATGTAAAACACATGTACTCTCCCATGTAATGAGTGGCGCTCTGAGATCAATATCATATTAAAGCTGTGAAGTTACATGACTCCTGGGTCAATGTATCTTCCACTTAATGTAAAGTTAAATTAGACCTAGTGGGAAATGCAACACAAAGCCCACTTATGATTCCATATACATGTATGTATATCGTGTATACCCCTGAGTCCAGCCACAGATCTTAGAAGAATGTATTATGATTATGTTAAAGTGAGAGTATAAATTGTTTACCATCGTGCCCGGAACTCTGAAGATGTTCACTCAGGTCACAGCCGAACGCATTCTCATTTCCCTTCTTTTTGGATTTCTGCTTAGATCCTTTATTCTTCATGTGAATCCAGTTAGTAGTCCAGGAGCTAAAACTTAACAAACCCTTTAGACTGTAAAGATGGATCCATATGAGCCAGAAAAGTTAAAATTGTAGGACAATAAAAAAGCAAGCATAGAAATCTCCAGCACTGAGCTCCCAGAAGACTGCATCCGCTCACATCTTGACAAGCCACACATTTGGAGGATGAGGAATTCTTGAATAAGAACAGAAGTGACGTAACCCTTGTACTGCCGAAGAGATGTCAGTTATAATAGGAAGAAAAACACTTCCAAAACTTTTGGGGAAAGTTGGGAAGTGGGGTAGTGATAGCAGTTAATTCCTAATCTTAGAGATTTGCAGAAAGAGCGTTAGAACTGGTGGGCTTCCTGTTGTTTTTTTACCCCCAGCCAGTCTCTCTGTGCCTCTTTATCTCCTCCTCTTTTCCTCTACTCTGCACAGTCCTCCTTTTCACTGACTTCCTCACAGTCAAGGAAGCACACGTAAATAAAAAGATACATTATTTGAGTAACATCTTATTCATGTTTAGTGAAATTCTGCTGTGACATTTATTGTACTCTACATTTTGAGGGCCATGAATGATTAATGTTTACGGAGATTAGAAATCTTAAAACTGTTTAAAGGGGAGGGGACATAACTGGTAGGAATGGGAGTAGATTCTTCCTCTGTACTGGTTAAGACCCCAGACCTAAAAAATAAAAAGAAAGAGTCCCTGTATTTGTCTGCACAAGGTCACATACTATGAGCAATGTTAATAGTATAGCATATACATTGAAATACAATTTTGGGAGCTTTTTACGACAAAAAGCATATTGTAAACCCTCATTGGCTTTCAACCCTGACTTTGGAA
>JAODUG010091120.1:3750-16857 GCA_027564795.1 Aphredoderus sayanus | reverse complement strand
TCATATTTTGACCCCCTAAATATTTCCTGTCACCCATGGAGCCACTGTGCATGCTTATGGTATGGTGCTAATGGATGCTTTATGGTACAGCAGAAAAAATGTGAAATGCATGAATTTGTCCTATATTAAGATGGCTCAGATTCAGCCTCAGCTGTGCAATTTGCAACATGCTCAGGTTTGTTGTTTTGTTATGTTATTCTTGAAGCAATTTTTCTGCAATCAGGGATTAAGATAATACAATAGGCATGTCTGCATTGCTACCGTTTTTATTTAACGTAAAGTCATATAGGCTAATGTATACTGTTTGACAGAGTGCTACTATACATTGCCAATTATTATTGGCTGTGTCCATGTTTGACTAAATGTAATATAATACCGTTTGTAAATTATGTCTGAATGGAACATTTAACAGCAGAGTCTTTGAATAGTGTCTTTTTTGAATGTCACAAGTTCACATGATGGCAAGCCCATCCTTGCCTCCACAAAACAAAGCTTTCTTTCTTCACCATAGGAAGAGGAGATGACATAATTCTGTCCATAAAAAGCCTCAAACATCATCCTGAGATGAGACCATGAAAATGAGTCCATGTTGAATGTGCTATGTCAGTAACCAGGAGAAAGTATTTTGAGATTGTCTCTGGTCTAAAAAATTGATCAAATGTTTATTTTGTTGTCTATATGTTTATGCTCATGTGAACAGCAGAAACATGTAGCATATGGCCTGCAAATTGGATTTCTGGTCAAATGTTATATTGTTTAGCTTTCTTTATGTCTTAGCTGGAATCATGTGGGCAGACCAAACAGGTCTAAATTATAGATATATTAATGATGTTACAGATACTGTAACATGTTATTAGGATGATCTGATGTAAACATGACTAATTTTGCTTTCCATCGTGATAATCCTTCTTGGATTGAGTACAGTAGTTCACATATACTACCTGTTCAATTCTACAAGGCTACATTGCAACACTACACTGACAACATACAATAAATAAAAAGGCTTTAAATTACAGTTACAAAACCTAGTAAGCTGTTGTTCCTACCATTATCCTCAAAGCAAGGTTTAAAAACACTTATCTATTCCAGTTTATTGATCAAAATCTATTCATAAAAAATATATCAATGAGCCATTTATAAATTAAAAATGTGTATTAGTTTGAAATAGTTTACATGATTTCATGATATTTGTAACATGAAGAGAAAAAAAAAAACATTCATAACATTATGCAAGATGTCATTATTTTGTACTATCTACATTTAGTCATTAAAAGGTTGAGAATTTCATGAAATGGCATATTTGCATCCTACCCTATATCTGAAAAACCAACAGGGATATTGATGAATAATACATTCACTCAAAAGTATTTTCACAGAATACATATTTTGAAAAATGTCACTACATGGTAAAGCATGCCAATAATGAGATGCTGATATCATACCTATGCCTGGATGAATACAGTCCTTACAAAAATGTCATGATATATTTAAGAGGGAACTAGTTAAAATAAAACTCAAGGATCTTCTATTAGCCATTATTAATGAATAAAAACAATATTGAGTAGTCAATGTGCAGACACACCATGGTGTTATTGACATATTAAGGTACTTTAACTTAATATGGGTTTTGGAAACAAAAAAACAAAAACTTTCCTTAACACAAGGTTCACCTCTTTAAAAGATTACAAAGAAAAACTGATCATGAACATTGAAATATGAGTGCATGTATGAGCAGCATGCAATGATTGAGCAAAGAAACGGGAGAGAAAAAACTCGGATGACTAGTTGTCACCGATAGCAGCTCTCTTCTTAGCATGTGTAAAAATAAAATAATTAACGCGCGCGCGCACACACACAATTGCTTCCGTTTTTTATGGTAATGCGAAATAGGTTGATTTTCTAGTTTATGTGGTCTACGTACTGTACTTCAGACAGTCAATATCAAAGATCAGTACAGCACACATGCTAAAATATTTCAAGTGTCTAAAGGTTTAAGGCAACATTCTCAGTGTAGAGGCTGACCTATTAAATCACATTTAATTGGTCTATGAGAAAATAATGAACATATGCACAACACTTTAGTGTCCAGGGTTCAGTATTTCTATATTAAATAATTTGATTCTACAGCATTAGTATAAAGAAATGACCGCTTCAATATTCCTTTCCTCTGTTTCCACCAATCTTGCTACTATTGCACTTGCATGTTAGTATTGATAAGGACATCTAAGAAGTAAGCAGTTCTTGTTCCCAAAAAACATGTCAGCTTACGCATATGAATAATGTGACACAAAATAATACATTCAAATTACTTTTACCTTTTTCAGACGTGTATCATAGTCAGGTAACAGGTACTTTATGCTATGGTCACAGACGCCAAAAAAAAAAAAATCAGCCACTTATCAACTATGATGCATGTAAAGGGAACACTCCAAAAAACATGATCACATCTTTCATCCTGATCCAGTCATAGCCACCTCTGAACCCAAGCCAAACTCAAGTGCTACTTTCTTTGCTACGTTGCCAAGGAAACAGACATCACTGCTGCAACAGTTTAGAACCCAGTAACAAATCTGGGTGAAGCTACTCCTGTAATATGCCACTGCATACCATAATATGTAGACAAAACACAAATGTTCCGCAAAACGCTTCTATATTGTTCACTCTATACTTCAAAAAAAAAAACAAAAAAAAAAATGGAAAAACAAGGTAAGTGATTAGTCAATGACTACCGAGATAAAGTAGGTAACAAAATGCGCTCACCATCTCTAGACATTCAGCATTGAGTGACTCACATCTGCACTCATACTGCTTTTTAAACTATAGATTCTGGAGGGACGGCATTCATTATATGCAAGTATCTTGCATTATGGCATCTGACAGATAATCACGACTTCATATGAAAGTAAATGGGAAGATCAGTGATGCCTGGCTGACACATTAATGACCCTATGGCTTGCCAATGTCCACAGTGACGTTAACATAAAGAGGTAACCTCTTCACTGACAAAGTCCTGTAGGAACAGCTGTTCAGACCGTCTTTTCTCCATGTCCGGGGTGTCCGCCCTAGCAACCGCATCCTGAAGATTAAGTAGAACTCCATTAAATGTACTAAATTGGCGTGACATTTGACACATACATCCATAATGTTAACCAACCTGTCTTTATTTATCTCATTGCCACTGTCACGTTTATGGAACACCATGGTATAGCGAGCTACATCAGCATGTGGCCTCAGTATTTTCATTCTCTGGAGCTCCACCCTGCAATGGAGAAGAGAGATCCATTCATTAGCAAATACATGAATGTACAGATTTCATGAAAGTGGTGGTTTGGTCAATCCATCGAGTAGACCACCATTGCTAAAGGATTACTGATCTAATCTCTATAAAGAAAAGCTGTCTAATATATTTTAGAATTGTTATCATATCCAACAAAATGACTAAAACCTACATACATCTTTATTGAGTAACTTTATTGTTGGCTCGAGTGCTAATTAGGCACGTCATACTTCATACAGTCACTGCTGTAAATGGCTCTTAAAAAAAAGGTAATCGGTAGCTTCAGGTACTTCTTGGACAGAATACAATCTTCCTTTCTATCGTAGGGATCATTTAAACCAAACAACAGAAAATCTTTCTGACTTGTTTTTGAACAACATGTTCTATGATATCCAAGATACGAGCTGTCAGCTACCAGAGCAATGCTTGTCATAGGACAAAAACACTGTAGGTTTTGGATGTTCTGTGGGTTTTGTTGTCAATACTGTACATAAAATATGAAATTACACCGGCTTTATCATTAAAAAGCATATTGTAAATGCAATAACATATTAAATTATTCCAATCTCACCTGATGCGAAGATCATCATCCTCTCCACCCCAACCCCAGTAAATGTTTGAGAATCCATTCACTTGATGAAACTGCTCTTTGGTCAAGGCCGTGACACCTCCAAAGTAGCCCTTGTAACGCAGTCTAGGAAATTAAACACATATTGGCATCATTTTATAAAGACAATAAAGTGATATGTTTAAACTTGTTTAATTTGATTCATACGTACTTGTACCCTGTGGCATTGCGACCTACTACTAAGTGTTTGGGGTGCTTATCGCACATATACAAGTTGTGGTCATTCTCGGGAACCAGGTCCACATCATGAAAAACAAAGCACTGCCAATCATGGTCCTTTAGTGCCTCCAAATATCCAACATTCAATAACTTGGCACGGTTGAATGTTGCATCACCAGCCTTTGAAAAGGAAAAACATTAAAATCACAATGAAATAATCCCTTTAAATGTTTAATCAATCTTTATTATCTTTAAAGAGACGTACTTTGCTATCTTGAAACCCAAATAATCATCCCAGGTGGTTTAGAAACACCTGCAAGGTTATTCGGGGTGTTCTATAACATGGTACAGTAGTAACTCTTTAAAAAATCTAATAATTTATGTTTAATAAGCCTCCTGTTGTCCTCTAGGTCAAACTGTCCCAACACACTACCTCTTTTTGGCATATAGAAGGCGCCAATTCTAATTCTACAGCTTTCACAGACATATGACCCCCCGTCGGGTACTCTAGTTGTCAACAGTATCAAAATGCACATCACTACTAACAATCACTAACTTCCCCTTTAACATATTGTTATTGTATTATGATTCCCAACGTCTGTGTGCATTTGTGCAGCAAAAACAAGAGGTTAACATGCGCCAGTAGTTGTTGGTGCTGCTGTACCTGCTGGATGACGTAGATGCCATAGTGGAGCTGCTGCCTCTGGAGAAAGGGATGCAGGTGATGAAGGAGGTAGAGGAGATGTTTCTCCCGGCTGCGGTGGGGGATAAGGATAGCTACACTCTGCCTGGCAATGCAGTCTGCGGGCTGATAGAGGCCTTGGACTACGCCGTTGTTCTCAGCTTCCACTTGCTTCAGAGTCAGAGAGGGCTCGAATGACAGCTTCATGACTCCCTCTACAGTGAGGTAGTAGATTATCATTCACTGTTAGCATTGCAAGATAATCTATATGTAAATACGGCATTAAGCTAGTGCAGTGCTTTATTTACTCATTTCAATTTATTTTAAAACAGTAACCATAACCTACTTATTTAAGAGATTGACAAGGCCTGCACAGCCTTCCTGTTCCTTCATGTATGCATTTCTCAGTATAAGTATAATGTCCAATTTGGTCATTGAGTTACTTGGTCGGTCGTCGTGCATTTCATGGTCCAGTGGGACCAGCACAAACTTGTGTACATTCAGAATGTCATCACAGACTTCTCCCAAGTCTGTGTCACCAATAAGAACATAGACTGATGTTCTCATACACCAATTTCTATCATCCAGAAAATCATGTCAACATTTATGAGTGAGTTCTGTACATTTTCAGAAAAAGTGATATACAGTATCTGCATAACATGCTTCTTCTGAATTGACATTACAAAACAATATTGGATAATACATGTAGCCCTGACATGTTTCAGGCTGTTTTCTATTTGGTACTTTTTTGGGGATGTGACTGTTCTTTGAGTCAGGCATTGATTTATTCATTAATTAAATAAATTATTCATTCATTTACTCATTTATTAATTCATAAAGTCATGGTACTGTATACAATAGACCAATAATAATGTAAAACAAACAAGTTATCTTCATTATTTTCCCTGCATTCAATTTTTGCATTAATTCTCTGTGGACCTTTTTCTGAACAGTGGTCAACAGCAAATCTTAACCCAAACACAAATCTTAATCAGTGGCTTAATTGAGTGGCTATCTAATTGTTTTTTTTTTAAAGTTTGACATTTTATTTATATTCCATCATACAATATTGTTAGGATGTAGGATGGTCTACATCCCACATGCTCCTTGCATGGCTTGCACAGCCATCAGTTTGTAATTGTCCAACTACTGACAAATGTACTACATGCAGGTCGCTTTGGATAAAAGCGTCTTCCAAATGCTGTAAATGTAAATGCCAATATAACAAATAGCTTAAACTATACATCAATGTATTATTTTGTTGATTGTCGAGGTTTTAACAAAAGCTTAAACTTTTTAAGAAAAATAATACATATTACATTAGACTACATTACATATAATTTAAAACATCTTATAGATAAAGAAACTTTGTAATCTCTTGATAGACAATACAGTTTACTTACCAAGTAGTGGTGATTCCTTGGGGCAATTTACTTTTGGCGGTGGACTATACAAGAGATTTTTGGTCACCGATCTTACAAAGTTTAGTTCATCCCTTGAATTCACTTCTTTGGGGTGAGATGTTGCTCTAATAGAAGCATTCTGAATTGAATGTACTGTGTCACCTGTGAATGTAGCAAGCCAGGCCAACACTGAGAGTCCAAGGAAAAGAAGTATGAAGTACTTTCCCCTTAGTAAGGTCTTCAACATGGAGAGACAGAATCCCATGGCTGTGTAATATATGGATGTCATAACTGTGGAAGACCTTGTCTTATATATATCCTTCACAGGATGTTGCAGTAGAAATGCTGCCAGCCAATGGTATAACAGCAGTCATCCTATGGAGAAGGACCATGCTGCCTTGCTTTACATCAGAATCATGACGGTGCGAAGGTTTGCTGTACAAAGTCCACAGCTGAAACACACAAATCTGGTGAGAGAAAGAAAAATAAGGACAACTAAACTGCAGAGCAAATGTTACTAACAGTTCATTTGTACTAGCCGAGTTGGTATATCCTTCCTGATTTCTCAGCTAGCAAGCTCAGTCTTCTTATTTTTTGTCAGATAAGCAGTTCTAATAGGTGTCATGTTCTTAGCTGAAGATACACAAACCTTATTGCCGTCAGCAGTAGCATCAACTGAACTACATGGACACTGATTGGGTGATGGTTCTGTAACTGGCTAACTGGCTGACAAATGGTTTTCTGTTTAGAGTTTATAACGGCAGAGGATGAAAAATCAAGAGTTTTAGCAAGCTAGTTTATGCAACTATCTCTATAAATATCTCACTCCAAAGCACATTAAAAGGTGGGGTAAGCCAGTGTTTGCCCAACCCTGGTCCTGGAGTATCACTTCCCTGCATGCTTTAGATGTCTTCCTGCGCACACACCTGAACCAGATTAATGGGTTGTTATCAAGCTTCACAGGCAGGGGTACTCCAGGACCAGGGTTGGGAAACACTGGGGTGAGTGAATGTAAGCTAATAGACTACTTTTTGTCAAATTGAGTGAATATCACCACAGAGTCTGCTAGCTATCTGTTCTGTGTGTTGTTACACAGCCCAGGCTCTGTAGATGGGAACACAATGTGGTGCAGACCACAGCCTATCCCTGCATTGGCAATCCATGTCCAATTTGGGGGGAGGAGCATATAAGGGAGCACCCTATTGAAGGGAGAGGTATTTATGATTTGATTGAGATTAAGTATCAATCTATCTCCAGGAATGCTGATTCCATCTTTTATATTGTATAATAAGCACAATGCACATGTACTTATTATTTACTCATTCAGTTAAGCATTTCCATGAAATTGACTTCTTTGAAAACTGATCTGTGTTGACACAGTTATATGTAATTAACTGTCACACCCACACCGTATTCATGTATAGTACCATACACCTGCCTTTTAGTGTGGCTTGCCTTTTACACCAGCTTTTTGGTGTCATATTACCACATAGCTATTGTTTAACATTACACAGAGCTCATTTTACTGGAATAGATTGGAGATTCGAGGCAAGATTGGAGGGAAAATTCGAGGCCAATGGTTTTGACTCACACATACATTAACCCTTCTGTTGTCCTCGGTTTAAAGTTCCGTATTAGTATCGTATTATGCCAGAAGATGATTTTCTATCTGCCATGAGGCAGTGCATTGGGTTAGTTTGACCCGGAGGACAACGGGAGGTTTAACAAGTTGGCCTAATGCCATTTATATAGTATGAATTGTGCCATGTAAATCGTTTTTAACAACATATATATTTAAAGCATTTGGCTACATCCAATATTGGGTTATATAACAACGTATGATATGCGCCACAAAAATAGCTTGTTTTGCGTCCCTACTGTCGGAACCCAAGCACTGCACACTCAGCATAATAGGAACTCTGATGGCATTTCCTTGAGCACTCCGATGTAGTACAACACCAGTCACTACTCTGATGGGTTGACTAGCCAACATTTAATTTAAAATATTTTGTCATATATGGCCGCAACCTCTCGAGCCATTGCCAGCCACTGTACTGTGTTTGCCAGTGAATTTAATTGCAACGAAGCCCCGTCCATCACTTACTAAAGTGATTAGGTGACTTTATGACTTTGGTCCCCTAACAGTACTCTTACCGATATTGTTACGCAAAAGTTGGTACCGGAATTTTGCTAATTATCGTAAAAATCAATAATGCCCTAAGGCATTAACTTGCTAGTATGCTGTGCTACAGTACGTTACAGTACTGTTACTGTTGCTAGCATACATTAACGATGACAGGTTTGCGAAGTAGCAGTACCATATGATTTTATTTGCTGTGTGTACTACACATGATGTACTGTACAGTACTGAAATTGACACATGTATACACAGTACTGTTAGCTATGTTATTTTGATTACAGTAGTCTCACAACGGTAGTTTATGCGCAAGAGACCAACTCTAACTTACCAGGTGATATTTGATTTTAGCAATGCATATTGTTATTAAAACAATGTATTTAAATGTGTTGGTGAATGTTTTTATACTTGAGTCTTCCTACGTTCCTGCTACACTACGGTACAGTACAGTACTCACAGTAACGTACTGTAACGTACTGTACAATAATCTCGTCATTTTGTTACATACGTTAGTGCTTTACTATAACAGTAGGCTATAATGTACTGTTACTGGTGACAGTACGTAACGTAACGGTAGTTAATGTAGTTAATTGGACTACAACTGACATTACCATTAGTCTATTTAGCCCACTGTTAATATAGATAATGTATAATAGATAATGTTGGATTTCCCATTTCTCACCTTTTACTATACAGCAAGTAAATCAGCGTTAGTCTCACCGTTACTGGTCCATGTAAAGAAGAAACACACTACTTTTGATAATCTACACGATTTGAGCTCTATCCTTTCTGGCTGTGCATGCATAAAACCACTTCCTGTTTGTGTTTTCCAGCATAAAAGCACACATTGTCAAAGTAACAGTTCATTTATAACTATATATTTGGAATTATGAAGTCTAAAATTGGTGGAGAATCAAACGTTTGGAATGTATTTTCTTGCTTAAAGTGTGATCCAGCAGCTGTACATGCCTGCTCATTTTGCAGTTGAGCTCAGAATTAGGCATAGCACAACCGTAAACACAATATCCCCGTGGAATAAATGTATTCCACATTTTACTAGAGATAACTTGATATATAAAATCACCTCCAAACGCATGTTGATGACCCCCAGAGCCCTAATTCAGAACCACTAGTGCTAATGTTCATCCACTCATTATTTGTGTGAGCCTCTGAAACCATGAGTCCTTTTCGCGCAGGGGAGGGGTTAAGCTCAAAGTGAAACCCTCTCCCCCAAACATGGCGCCCTAATGTTAGAAACCTGAGAGTGACATTATGAATGTTTGTATAATCTGTGTTTTTATATGGGTTATAAAGAATTACTGTGAGCATGAACTGAATGCGATAAGACCTACAGCACACTTACACCAGCATGGTAAAAAAAATAGCAAGACAGTACAGGTTTGCAATTGTCCTCTGCTGCCTCCATGCTGGCTCTACCTCTGTAAACAAAGTCACGAGAATGGACACAACATACCGTAATGTACAAACTGCTTTCACCATGGGCTATTTAAGTAGAAACATAAACAAATAATAACACTAATATCTAACAGAAAACAAATGAAAATACATTGTTTTGTAGTATACACTGTGTGTAATAAGTGAAGATTATTGTCAATATGCATGTCACTGTTCTTGTTAAAAAGTGAAAAATGGAATCAAACGTTTTCAGTTCACTGTGGCAGGAGATAATGTGAGCAATAAACAAAACAAAACAGTGGGAAGCATTAGAGTCAACATAACACCTTGACAATGCCCAGCCGACAATTGTAGAGGCATTGCAAACAAAAACTTCCATGTCACTATCACATCATGGAATTCCTCCTGGACTCCTCAAAGCTCAAGGACAGTGTTACAGTCCCACTACCAAAGCTCACCCTTGGCTTATGGAGTCTCTGTTGTCCCGAAGTAGAGTCACAATCCTGACCATTGGTCTTCAGACTGATAGATGACGAGGGAGTTGAGGCAGAAGACCCACAGGAGCTGCTGGATCTCTTTCTTGAAGCTGTGCTGTGCTTCAGTGTGGCCTTGGCAGCAACTTTGAATGCGTGAGCTGCAGTGCTGCACCGGACTTCCTCTATAGTGTTCCTGGAGGGTTTAAACAAGATGATGTAGACCTTGTTGAAGAAGATGCAGGCCAGTAACCCGAAGCTGGATGCCAGTATTGCGATGACTTCTACAGCTGAGACAAACTTGCCATAGGTACTAAAATAAGCAGGGATGAATGAGATCCAAACAATAAAAAATATGAGCATGCTAAATGTGATGAACTTGGCTTCAGTGAAGTTCTCCGGAAGTTTACGGGATTTGAATGCAAAGAAGAAACATATAGCTGCTAGGAGGCAAGTGTAACCAATTAAAAACCCCAAAGCCATCACAGAGCCCTCATTGCAGGTAATGAAGATTATTTCATCAATGTCATAGTTCCTGTAGCTGGCAGGAGGAGCATTGTAAAGCCACACTACACAAATCATTACTTGGACAAATGTGCACAGAAACACCAACAGAAACTGGAGGTTTAACCCCCACCATTTACGATGGAGACTCGTAGGTATCTTGGCCTCAAATACCAAAAGTACTCTATTTGTTTTCACTAGAATACAGGAGATACAGAGAACAAAACTTATGCCAAAGGCAGGTTGGCGTAAGCGACATGTCCAGTCCCGCGGCTCACCAATAAAGATGAGAGAGCTTGAGAAACAGCAGATGAGTGAAAATAGCAGCAGATAGGACAGTTCACGGTTGGTGGCCTTGACTATTGGGGTGTTGCGAAATCTGACAAACACTCCCATCACAAAGGCTGTCAAAACAACTCCTAGCACTGCAAATATGGCCAAAGCTATCCCGAACGGCTCTGTCCATGATAGAAACTCAATTTCTTTCAGGAAACAGAATGTGTGGTTTCCATTAGACCAGGAGTTGTTTGGGCACTTGGTGCAAACACTAGAATCTGTGTGAAGAAATAAATAATAACATTAACACTTACATTAGCATGTACTACAATGTTAAGAACAACATATATTATTTATACCTTTATTATTACTGTATTCCCCATCAGAGCACTCAGTGCATTCAAAACAGCAAGTTGGCATGCTATCTATGATGCCCTTTCTTGTGCCAGGATCACAATCTTCACTGCAATTGGAAAATGGCACCTGTATGAGGTAAAATAGATTGAAAAACACTAACAAAAATACAGGTTAACACACTAAATGGCCACAGTATATTATTTAAGTTTTTAAATATGGAACTCATTGATATCAATCAAGAGAACAGAACATTGATGGATCATTGGATCATTGATGGATAAGTACAAAGTCATAAACACGTAATACCTCAGGACTGTGTCCATTCCACAGGATCTTTGTCTTATCAATGAAGAGATTGGAACCTCTCTTCACGTGCATGTTGTAGTAACCAACCTCCTCAAACACCACCGACGCATCCTCAGGAGAACGATGCCAGTTTATAATAGTGTAGTTTCCTGCCATTTCAGCATTCTCATCAAAGTGCACCTTTTCCCCCATACTGTTAGTGTAGTTCAAATGTCTGAGCTGCTTCAAGACCTGAAAGCCAAGGTACATGCATGATTTGGCATTATCTGATTCACACACAAAAAAAAACTAAGTAAATGTAAATGTAAATAGATAATAAAACATTACTAAAAACAATTAATGTTTTACATCATACAAATGTTGAAACATCATACCTGCCAAGCTTCCATTTTCTTAATATCTGCACACGAATTGTTTGCAAAAAGGCCATGTCCTGGTGTACAGGTAAATATGTCCTGCAGAGCCTGTGCAATAGAATAAACTGCAACATACACATTATAGGCAATTCTAAGGTGCGTATAGTCCAAATATGGAGTCTCGACACTCCTAATATCTTCCTCACCAGTACAGAGTGGTCTAGAACTGGTACTGCCATTCTCACTGTCTTGGAGTCTCAAGCTATCTTCCAGATAGCAGTTAAAGGTTTCTTCCCAAAACTCCCTGACAAACTCATTATGACTGTATTTTTTTGGATGGACTTGCTGTAAGAACTCTCTAAAGCCAGGAATGTGGCCTGCCCTTAGAGTCAATCCAATAGTTCCTGCCATAACATCAAGATATTCTGGTTTGGCAATGAGGGAAGAGCTAGCCCATGCCTCACTGGCTAACCAAATACGGTCAGTAATGTTTCGCCTGGCCATCTCCATGACCAGGGGCTCTATATCAGGACCACTTGCAAAAGCCACAATCACTTTAGCTGTGGAGTTCTCGATTCGATCAGCCAAGCCTTGTATTTCATAATATTCAGAATACTGAGAAATTAGTTCATTTAGATGAATACAAATGTCTCTTTCTTCCATCTCCTTCTCAAACTTTTCAATCCCGGGGCGTCCATACTCATCATCCGAGGCCACAGCGATGACCCAGTTCCACTGGAAGTAGTCAATGATGTCTGCCATGGCCGTGGCCTGGTATTCATCTGTGGGAATGGTTCTCATGAACGACTTGTACTGGTTCTTATTACTCAGTAGACGACTGGAAGAGGCATAGCTTATCTGAAATAGACGAGAGGGTTTCAGGTTATCCAACACGATTCTGTCTCTTTGTGTCAACTCCTAAAGGTAATTGGTTTGATACCTAACAAGGCCTGGCCTACTGTGCCTGTAAACATCCTTGAGCAAGATCCTTGATCTTACCACTAAATACAACTGTACTTTGGAAAAATATGTCTACTTAGTGTGTCTCCCCTGTAAACAATGTAGGCCTATGTGATATTTATTATATTTTCATAATTCAGCAAAATGTATGTTCTATTTAAGGAAAATAAATG
>JAODUG010091109.1:0-11964 GCA_027564795.1 Aphredoderus sayanus | reverse complement strand
GCGTGAGAGAGAGAGAGAGAGAGTGAGAGAGAGAGAGAGAGAGAGAGAGAGAGAGAGAGAGAGAGAGAGAGATGATAGTTTAGCAGGGATTACTGTGAAATGAATAGAATACGTCCTTGGCGGTTTCTAAAAGTCTAGCCCGGAGTGTATAACCAGTTGAAGCCACAGGGCACGGCCGCCACCCGTTGTCTTTTAAAACACTCCACCATGCTTGAGCAGCCCGGGGGGAGCAGAATGGTAGCGGACACATGGGGGTGGTTATGGTTATTGGGAGTGTATGTGTGTGTGTGTGTGTGCGTGTGTGTTGGGGGCAGGAAGAAAGAAAGGAGTCAGGTCGCCTTAAGTTCTCTGTTGATCCAAATTGAGAACTGGTCAAATATTGATGAATCTCTTTTTCTCATGGAAAAAAAATACATTCTGGAGTTTTGTGTGGCGAGAGTCAGGGAGCATTACACAAGAGAGACAGGGAATTATTACCCTATAAAATAAAGACCCTTATGAGGAACTGCCTTGTTTGCTGAAAATACTGCACATTGGTACTTTACCCATACCCCACTTATTTTTAAATATGGATGAGTTTGCAACATAAAGGTTGATAAATTGGTGTCGAAACCTCAATTTGTATGCAGAATTAATCTACCCAGAGTACAATGGAATTCAGAATAATATTGTTACGTCAATTTTCCTTTGTTGTCGGTGCGATGGCGTTAGAACTCCCCTCTGCTGCTGAATTATATCTGTTTTCGAGAATCCATTGAGCTTGTGTGACATCATTCTTTCATCTGTCAAACACTTATTATTCCTTGTTTCTGCAAATTATAAAAACAATCTTGGTTGTTAACTGACAGTTGCTTATAAGCATTTATCGTCCTCCATTAAATGAAATAATAATTAATAATTAAATATGATAAGGGTTCTCCCTGTCTGTTGGCACCCCACCTGAATGCCATTGCAATAAAAGTCAACCACCCGCTTAGAAAATAGGAGTGTTGTCTATATTGTGCCTGTGGCAGTGTATGTCTACATTATGTGCCTACAGTATGTGTGAGGTGGTAGATGTCCCTGTAGTTCTGCCTGTTATTTATGACACATTTCTGAGATTGACATCTGTTTTTATGAAATATATGGACAGAAACGCCCTTTTCATCATCTGCTCTCCGAACGTCATCAAACTTGTAATTGGCTTCTTCCTGGAAGTCTCTTTGATTGACAGGAGCACATTTAGATGGTCAAATTCGTCTTTCCTTGCCTTATAACCACACATCTCCCACCAGAGGTTCTGTCAAACCCAGGCTTCCATCCATTCCTGCTAACATGACTCACTTTGAAAGGTCTGGCAGGTGTGAATTGTGAAGCAGATAATTTATCAGCATAAATTATCTTTCATTACAGCAGAGTCAAGCCCTCTCAGACTGTGACCAAAAAGTCAGGGAAGCTGTTGGTTTAAATCCAGACTCTTTGCTGGTTTAAATCCTTGAATAAATCAAAGAAAGTGACACATACTTCCTTGACAGTGAAAGGGTTTTCATTTCAACAAACAAAACGATTGTGATTAAAGAAATAACCCCCACAATAACTCTTAATCAAAGATTACATTCAATTAAATTGACAAAACCACAAAGCACATCTACAGTACATGGGCTATAGCTTCTCTCTTAAAAGACAGGTTTTGATGACAAAAGCAAAACCACAGGCCACCTGATCCTGTTGATAGTCAACAGTTACTTAACTCTCATTTACAGCGCCATTACTCTGTCGGCGGCAGGTGTGTATCGCTGTTCCATTTAATTGCCCTCCCTCCACCCCTCCACCCCTCCATCCCCACTCGTGCAAAACCCAGACATGCATACCTGACACAGAGAGACAGGTCAGCCCCACTCCCACCCACTGCTGCCAGCCACTATTACCAGACGACTCAGACCATCTGACTGATGGCTTGTGATAGCTCCGGGAGTCCTACAATCCCTCAAATAGACCATTTCTGTCTCCCAATTTACCTTAGTATTGACCCCATGGATCTGAAGGCAGCAGTGTAGCAAGACGACGCGCAAAAACACAAGTCATGGTTTCGCTATAAATCAGCAACTGTCTGAAGAAGCAAGTCCTTAAAAGCAATGACTTGACATGCGGAAATAGGACTTTATGTACAGTATAATAAAATAGTGATTTAGCATAGATGAGCAGGTGAGATTCTAATCACAGAGCAGTTTTGCAAGGTTATTCTATATTACTGTAATGATAAGCATTAAGACGGAACACACTCTGTACACCATTGTGTGATTCAACCTGTAAGTCAAGGTAGCTTAACAGTCATTCTTAATAGTTTTGGTACTTTCTTCACCCTACCATTTTCAGCCTTTTTCTTTTTTTTTTTTTTTTTTTTGAGTCAGTGGTTGAGGGAGTGGTTAGGCCAGAATTTTTGTCTAGATCTGTGAGCCTATTTGTGTTGTTTTTCATTATGTATTGTAAAGGGTTTATCCTTCTAATAAATGTACACTAATGCCGGGCACACACTATATGATCTGATAAATTTACAAAACGTAAGAGACCACACAACTAACAATAGATCAAAATATATTTAACTGTTTTGATCGTTATGTGGGTGGAGAGCACCGATGTGGCCAAAACATCACACCACAAACCACAAATCTCGCAAATCCACCGTGAGAAATATTGTGACTTCAGTGTAAACAAAGGTTTATAAAGAAAATCTGCAAAGTTGCGGAGATGGCAAATATTCTCCCCGCACAATCTGAATAAAAGACACACTTCTACTTTTGCTGCAATTGGCTTCTGTTGTGATTACTTGTGATTCATTGTTGGCATCGCTTTAAGTCAGCATAGCTCCCAATTGGCTAACATCTTTCCCACTTGACGGTCAACTGCCTGCGAACTCGGCTGTCTTTTGTGTTCCCCAAATCGAGGCTTTGCTGACCGGCATCGGAAGGGGGAAATCGGGCACAAAATCAGGACAATTATCCTGTAGTGTGTGCAAGGCATTACTGTATATAGTTGTTTCTTTATAAAAAAAGACGCTCCTCTGTACATTGTATCAAACCCACTTCATATTGCAGTAATGTAATATATCACAGTAACTCAAATCACAGTAACTGTGATTGGCCCGTCCAATCCCAAGCCGGGTGGAGGTCTTGTCTGAATGGGAGGGTGACCAGACTGCCAGAGCAAATTAAACTCTTAGATTTGTCTGGTTCCCAGGCTTGAATTACAGTACTTGACTGTACTGCCATCCAGTAACTTTAGAAACGGTCCCCCTCTTTGGTAAGGACCAAAGAGGGGGACATATGCATTTATGGGCTCCTTGGTAACAAATTCTTTATCCTTATGCTCCATGTTGAAGTGCAGGTGTTCAGTCAACTCATTTATACGGTTATAAATGGTGGCTTGCACTGTGTTGTGTGAAACCAAATACTGTAGCTTGACTGGGTATTATTATGCATGGTAATCATGGATGACAATGTAGTTGACAGGTTTACCAAATGTTTAAGTGATTATCCATTAAAAACAGTGTGAGTTTATTCAATGTGAAGGAACTGTTTCATATTAAAGGTATTTCTTTATATATCTGTGAAACTGTTCCTTTGCAATTCAGTGTTTTATATTCAGTCAATTGGAAATGCACTTAAAGTGGTGAAAGAATAATACTTTAGATGCTCTGAATTCTGTACTAGTAGTACAGTAGTAAATCTTACCACATACTTACCAAAAGTACCAGAACGATAAAAAAAAACCACTGTAACATGTCTTAGATGCCAACATTTCTATTAAACACATATGTGTGACAGAAAGAGAGCGTGTGTGCTTACACTATCTTCGCCAGTGATCAACACCTCCAAGTCGTCGTCTTATCTGTGACATTGACTAACAACTTCCTTTCCCTCCGTCCCCCAGGAAGCTGTTTATAGTGAAAGCTATGATTGACAGGAGCGCGAGATAAGGCGTCGGCCTGGACACGGACCACAAGCCTGCCAGCCCCACACATCATGGCGTCGTGACCGTTTGGTGACCTTTGTCGTCAGCGGCCCTGCAGAAGCTCACGCGTTGACACACTTCATCAGCAAGGCGCCGGTGACTCCATCACGTTTCACACACACACAAACACGCACGCACGCACGCACGCCGGCAGAGAAGGAGACGCAGAAGGAGACGGAGAAGGAGACGGAGAAGGAGACGGAGAAGGAGCAGGGGAGAAAGCGAGAGTGAGGGAGAGGGAAACCTCCCTCCGGGGCGCCGTACATCCGCCCACAGCCACAACGCTCACGCTGTCAAGATGTTCCCGCGTTCCCACAACACTCCTTTGCACCTGGTCAAACCACAGCCATTATAGGCCGGCCCTTTGTTTTCCATTTGGACGGCATACACTATAACATACAACCGGAACACTGTTGAAGACGGCAAGGCGGAGCGCAGCAATGCTGTGGCCCGTACTGCTGGCGATGCAGGCGGCCTCCGCCGGCCTGGCTGGCGCCATGCAGCACTACCCGGCCGCGTGGGGCCACTACGACGTGTGTAAGTCTCAGATCTACACGGAGGAGGGCCTGGCGTGGGACTACATGGCCTGCCAGCCCGAGGCCACCGACATGACAAAGTACCTGCGCGTGGCCCTCGACCCCCTGAACATCACATGCGGGGATCCGCCTGAGACGTACTGCGCTTTGGTGAGTCGCAACCTCGGCTGTCCCCTGATGGAGACGAACGAGGCCCCGGGCGGGCTAGCACACCACATAGTGGGTCAGGGATGGAACACGCTGCCGCTGCTCTCTGCTGCTGCTGCTGCTGCTGCTGGAGATTAATGGACGTGGCTGCTGTGGAAGTGTTAGGGCACGTGCGCTCAGAAACACGTTGGTGTTCACCGGGCGGCACGTGGACCTACACACACACACGCACGCGCACACACGCATAGCGTACATTCCTGCGCAGGTGTAGATGCTCAGCTCGTCGAGACATGCAAACACACACAAAGGCAGGGAAGGAACTCTGTCATATCAACAACAACCGTGCCGGTGTAATATTTATCTACTTCCCTATCTGCCTTCCCTTGTCTTGTTTCATCTCCCCTTTTACCAGCCCCTTGTCGGTTAGCAGTTCAGCCTCTGGTTGAGTTTGTTTGGGTTCACGGTGATAGGAAACAGCCAAACCCAACGGCTCTTTTATTACTTTTCATTAAAAGATGTGTGCGTGCTGCCTAGGGCTCCTCGTGAGTAAATATTTACCAATTAAACTAAGCATCCTCAAAAGGGAGTTTTTATTCTCCTGGCTCCAGATGGCACAGAGACATTTAATGCCATTGCCGGATGAAAAAATAGCTCATCTCTAGTCTACACAGCGTGTTCCGTAAAATCTAACTGTAAAAAGTTCAGGGTTCCATTACAATTACCTGAACATCCACAAGAGCCCAACTGGGAGTAGATTATTACAGTAGAGAGTTGGCGGAGTATTTTTATCTTTCATTTAATTGTAATATAGTATAAATTGGTACTTAAACTTGAGAGAGTTGAAGGACCGTTCAGTCACATAACATGTATTTCTTTATTCTGTAATCATTTACAACGTTCTACCATGAGGAGGCTTGTTACAGTAGTTCCTTGATTTCTGTCTGCAATGGTGGTTGGAGTCATTGTTGCACAAAAAGGTTGTTTTGGTGTGAAACTCCAAACTTAGCCACACCTCAAAGCTCACGTTCTTCTCTTCTTGTCAACCTGATTCTTGACTTGTACCCTTCTTTGCCCCTCCTGCTACAGCTACCCATACTATTGGGTGGTGACATTGAGTAAGTCAGCTTCTAGACAGAACAACAAATAGTTCTGTAGTAGTAGTAGTTCCATAGTAAGATTTTTCCACATTATTTAATTTCATGTTCGTTTGGAATGCTCATGACACGGGGCTGGTTATGAAATAAGCAAAAAGAAAAATGTGTGAAGTTCACGTGTTTTGTTTTTGTGTATTTCTTTTTTCCCCGTGACCTCAAACCTGCCCTTTATCTGCCAAATAATTTGTGTCACCATCCCCATTACGATCACGATCAACAACACAGGGCCCTCCTGCACTCCTTATCGGACTGTTGACTGCCTCGTCTGTTTACTTTCTTAGCTGGCGCATGGGCAGATTGACATTGGCGACCTTATCCACGGGTGCTTGGTGAGTTAGCTGGGAGATGAGAGGAGCATGTAAATGAGGCATTGCAGCCAATCACAACGCCCCCCTGCAGTTGTGAGCCCAGCCTTAATCAGTTTCCTCTCAGGTTGGCGAGCCTAGTCGCGGATGGTCAATGAATCCTCAACAGCTAGTTTCCCCCAGCTCTGTGCTCCCCAGCCTCTGTCCCTGTGTTCCCATTCATGGCTGTCTGTGGTGCGCACTCAAGCTCCGTTGAGTGTAGCTGCTCGCGACAGACACTCTGCCCATGGAAAGGGCATTTGTCATTCACTAGTGTCGCACTGTTTTTCTGCCTTGACAACTGATGTCTGTTGCAGGATGAAACAGTGCATTTGGCCTTTTGCTTGGCTGCATTTGGGAACCACTTCCTCCTGGATGGGTTGGTAACAGGCGGCAGAGGAGGCCTGGATAAAGAGCGTCTAGGACAGGTGTTCCGCATCGGGGAGTTAGCCCTGTTTTTATTTTTAGATACAGAGCTTCAGGGGATCTTCTGAATTTGTTGGTGCCAAGCTGTTGTTCCTGCTGTGTGTAGTCGCTATGCATGGATTGTGATTTATATATATATGCTGTAGCTCAATTCATGGTATTCTATACATTTAAATACTCTACATATTAGCTTGGTTTCATGATATAGGGTTTTTCTCTAGAATATTTAATAGTCACACAATACTCCCCAACGTAATTAATGGAACAGAAGAGATTTTTAATAATAAGTATTTTTCATAGAGATTAATACAAATGATCCAATTAAAAGGATATGAAGACTGCAAAGTCGTGGTAATTATTACACCATTGCACCACATGGGCCTAATGAACAATGACTGCTGAATTCAAATGAATGTGTTCTAAGAGATACTGGCATCTAAAACCTGTCATAATCACTTTCCATTTGGTTAAGGGACATGAGTGTTTTTTAATAACTCCCCTCGCTCTAGTTTCGTGCTGGTCTTGTCTTGGTTGGGGCAGATTTAATGACAATTCACAACAGCAACGGGCCATTTCATAGACTCTAATGAGAGGGGAGGTCTCATTTAACCGTGATGCAAGACACAAAACCTTATCGGTTCATTTACGTGTTAGAAATTAGACCCTAAAGAGCATATAAATTATCACATGAATTAATGTGTTATCTTTTTCTTTTTTTTTGGTTAACATGAAGTAAGCCCACACGTGAAAATGAGCACATAAACTTAGAAGCGTAGACATTTTAAGTCACAGAACATATTCCTCATAAATACCTATTGAAACGGTGATTAACAACGCATTAACAACGCATCAATACTGTCTCAATCACATAGATCAATCACATTGGAACTACTCAAAAATACTTGTGAGAATGACGAAGCTTATACTAGCTACTCTGTTGAACTGGGTAGATTATTGTAATTCCATTTGAACTTTGTTCTGTTCTTCGGGCGTGGATGAAAGGAGCTATGACTGTCAGTTCACCACACGGGCCCCGTAGAGGCTTAGGACAGGGAGAGGAGACTAGAGCTCCCTCTAAGCTGCTTGTAGACTGCCACACTATTGACAGTCATTGCAGAAGACTTATCTGTGTTTGCAGTGATGGGAGTCATTGTGCATTTAGAATCAGTGCCTTTTATGACCAGCAGATATGACCTCATCGAAATCTAGTGGAATCCACTTGAGCATTATAAGTAAAATCAGCCATACTTTGCAGCATTACAGCATTTTGAATCTTCAGTACATTACAGGCGTTTCTTAGCATACAAAGAATAATGAAACCTAATGGTGGTTTTTCATGACAGTATACCATTCTGTGAAAATGGCTACTTCTTTATTGATCCGAGTGCCCTTCCTGCTTGGGTGGAATTCAGCCACCCATGTGTTTGTTTGTCGACAGGGAACAGTTGGAGCGTTTAGCGTGGCCCATCGCCCCGGTGCCCTTGACTTTGTTCTGAGTTGGTCGTGCCCGGTGCATCATCACCGCACCGCCGCGCACCAAGACACCGAGATGACACGCTACACGTCCCCAGACTCCCCGAGAAAGGGGGTGGGCGGGGGGGTAGCCATCATTTATTCCTTCTCTCGTGTGCCACCTCTTTTGTCTCCCCGCTTTTTAATTTCCTTGTTCCCTTGTTCTCTGTCAAGTGATGATGCATAATATCTATGCCTTGTTTGAACACGTGGAGGTTTGACGCGCCATATGAGGCCAGTGCATGACATATGATGATATGCTGGCATTATTCCCTGGAATTTGTGACAGGTTAATTCTTACAGGGTTGTAAATACAAAGCTAGATGAATTATGCATGGATACATAAAAGACAGCCATGGGCTTTGTGGTCAGACTAGACAGACAGACAGAAAGAGAAAGAGAGTAAGAGAGTCTTTGTCAACAGCTTAACATTTCAATGTACGTTTGCTTTCTAGAATGGAATGCAAAGTATGCTTACTTTCTTCATCAGGTATTTCGTAAATCATCTTTAAAGGTATTGTGCATACTTGAAAATGTGGTTAGGAAGATTTGTATGCTGGTGTATTGCGATGCTATTGCATAACTTGATTCATATGTGCAATTTCAGTTTTCCTTTTGTGTGCCAGAAAACCTTATATGCCCAACCTATGAATTTTCAACAGACAATAGACTATTGAACAATCATTTTCATAGTATTAACCAAGTAAAAAAACACTACTTGCTCTGTCATAAATGCAGAAGAATAATGCTAGAAAACTTAAGCTTAAAATAATGTAAAACCTTGATATTCATTGATTTATTTTATAACTGCAATTTAAACAAAATAGTCTGTTAAATATAATCCAGAATTTGGGTTCTGGGTAATTTTTTCCCTGTTGATAAAGTCCTCTGGCATAAATAATTAAACAAATGTAAGATACAAATTAGTATACCTACTTTATCTACAGATGTAGTTTTATAGACCAGATCTTCTTGGTGTTCCCCATGCAAAGCCAAAAGACTGCATCCAAACTCTCTTACTTCATTATACGAAGTGAGGCAAGATTGCCACTCTCTTATCCATGGGGTAAGATATGCACGGATATGCCTTGCTGTGTAAAAAATAGGGAACATTTTGTCTTGTCAGTTCATGTTGCCTGTCGATCTAAAAACCAATAATAATTCTGAATTTGGTCGTGTTTTTCCTAGTGATGGTGTAATGTTCTAGAACCACATGTGCCTGGGACTGTCTCTGGGATGTTTTTCTTTATGTCTCTATTACAGCGTTCCTCCTAATACAGAGAAAAGATAGTGTTGGGAATAGGCCACACACATTGTCATTTGAACAATACAAGAAATCATGGTGATATTACGATTTCATGCTGCTCTGTGAAGGTGTGTTCATAATAGAACCACAATAAATCAGTGCGATATACTACCCACTCAGTTTGTGTTCATCTGCGATTTTGTGCTTGCAACCGAAATTTGACCAGCTGAATCAGGCTATTCTTTGTGATGAATGGGAGATTTGGGACATAAAAACCATTGAATGCTGTAATCAGTTAGTAATATCACTCACATAAACAACAGCAGTATATACCCTAAATATGTAAATATCAGATAAATATCAAACATATCATCCTATAAGTTATCAGTGAAAGTTTTGAATTGTGATAAATATAATTTTAATCTGTTGAAAATGTACACTAAATGGGGATTTTAAACTCTTTAAAAAGTGAAGAGAAGGGTTAAACTCTTAATAAACATGAAAGCCAACAAGATATGCCAGCTTTATGCAAATCTATGCAATATTAACACAAAAAAACAATGACACAGACTTTCCAGAAACACTCAAAGGTGTAGCATTTACCATAAAAAAATATGCTCGAAATCGAATTATAACTCATGGCAACTCAAGCCCTAGAGAAGACATATGGCAACAACAGACTAAATTTTCCATTACTTAGTAAAACGACCAAGTCAAAATCCCCTGTGCTACAGTATGTGGTATTCATACAGTAATTGTGGCATTCATAATAAAATATTTTTCTCTGGGTGCATTTCCCAAAGTGATGTAGTCAACAATCGTATAATTCGTAAAGCCTTCGCCAATCTGGAAACAGTTTTGCAGTAATAAGGGAACCACTGCGCCAAAACAGACACAATAGATAACTCAGAACTCAGAACAGAAGTCAGTCTTTAATACCCCTTTTAAGGGTCACCCTGAATTCTTTAACTTACAGTACCTCCCAGCTTGTAGGAAAGGGGGAGATACGACTTGCAAATAATAAAACCAGATTGGATTCGATGAGAGATACATTACTTCATACGTCATTGTAGGGAGTTGAGATTTATTTGTGATGTACCGGAGGAACTCACTTCGGGAGGCATGTTGTCGTAGCTTACTCTACTGAATGCACAGGTCATAAGGTCACAGCCCACAAGTTATGAATCTGCATTCAAGTCCCTGTATAAGACATTTTGGATGTGAAAGAGTTATTAGATAAAACTTTACTGTAAATTGCATGAGTGTAATAAATCAGTTACACCAGCCCTATTAGACAAGCTAAACAGGCTTGCTCATAAAAGATACAGTAATTGAATTAGTCAAAAGCATGTTGGCAGGCAAATTCAGTGACGCTATCCAAAACGTCTTGGCTACCAAAGGTTAATTTTGAATGCAAGTGCGTGTGTGCGTGTGCGTGTGTGTGTGTGTGTGTGTGTGTGTATAGGGTTTCCACTAAATGCTTCTATAATGCCAGAGTGGTGAATGTCAAGCATTGAAGTAAGCATTGCTCTTATGGGAACAGGATGAGTTTGACAGTGTCATTTGCAAATGTCTCAGCCAGTGGGAATACAGCTCTCTTTAAAACGACATGTAAAGTCTCACTACGCATCTTTCTTCTAGACATTCTTTGTGAATTATCTCTCTATCTATCTATCTATCTATCTATCTATCTATCTATCTATCTATCTATCTATCTATCTATCTATCTATCTATCTATCTAATAGAGAGGACAGGAAGGTCCATTTAAAATCATGCTTTCTTTCTGTGATATGTGAATGAACCTTGGGCCATACTGTGTCTACAGTCACGTCTGACTGGATAGTCTCCTCGTCTAAATCTAAAACATTAGCTACAGTACATCAAGGGTTTTCAGTGCAATAGAAATCATGAGGCGAGTCTTAGGGCTGAGACATGAAGGTGAGATGACAGGCAACTGTAGTAGCGCCCCTCCTCCACAAAACACCCCCCAGGAAACACAGCCATCATGTTGTCAGCCTGTATCGATCTCTGGGAGAGAGGGAGAGAACAGGGAAAATAACGGGGGAAAGAGCAGGATTCTGTGCGGGAGGAGGGATGGAGGGGGAAAAAGCGGTAACTGAAGGTGAGAGAGGTAAGAGGAAAGAGAGATGAAGAGACAATAAACGAGTCACGCGTAGATCAAGAGGAAGAGAGGTAGAGACAGAATAAATAGAGAAAGCGATAACTAGAGATTTCAGGAGAGAGAGAGAGAGAGAGAGAGAGAGAGAGAGGGAGAGAGAGAAGAAGGAATGTCGGTGCCTAAAAGTGGCTGGTGTGATTTTTATCATGCTCGGTGAAAGGGTGACATTTCACTAAAGCTTTATTCCCCAGTTTGGCATTTCAAATTAATAAAAGCCTCTAATAAGACTGAGAAGGCGGACAAAAAAAAAAAAAAAAACGGGAGCGCGAGATCCAGCCGCTGTGAGCTAACACGGCGGCGAACAATGCAACTCTTTCATTCTGCCTCACTGTCCCTCTTTAACGCTCTCTCTCTCTCTCCCTCTCTCTCTCTCTCTCTCTCTCTCTCTCTCTGACTCTCACACACGCTCTCACTCGCACTCTCTCACTC
>JAODUG010091098.1:0-11965 GCA_027564795.1 Aphredoderus sayanus | reverse complement strand
ATAAATACACTCAGCAATGCCAAATGAAAAACACACAAATCATACACAATCAGATGGCGCCGCCGTGTGGCCAAATACGAGATTTCTCAGTACATTACGAGGGTTAATATGCACACCAGAAACCTCTACAGCTGTGCTACATTTGTACGGCGCTGTTCTAAAGGACTGAATGACTTGTTAGTGGGCTTGGCAAAGCCAAAATATCTCACTAGGCTCTCCTGTATAAGCGGGCTCATTTTTTCTGGGATTACGGTGTTGTATACAGCAAAGCTATTATACAGTGACATTTCTTGCTACTAACAGTACATATTTAGACATTGACAGTTATTTTGTCTATAAACTCTATACTCAACATACAGTAGGATCTGAGATTGATTAATATAAGGGTAAAAGTACAGACTTCCACTTTTATTTTTAACATCCGAATTGAGTCAACCATGCAGAAATGGCAACACTTTTTATACAAAGTCCTCCTATTTTAACAGACCAAAAGTAATTGGTTCAGCTGTTTCTTGGCAAGGTGTGTGGTTACATCATTAGTTCATGCACAAGTGAGCTAATAAAAGGTCTGTGGGTGATTCTATGCATACTATTTGCATTTGGAGTCTGTTGTTGTCCAAAGACATGTTCATCCCATCTGAATAAATTCCAACTACAAGATGATCCACAGGAAAAAACATTAGGGGTATCAAAGTCAACTGTTTTGTGTATTGTTAAGAACACCCTATTGAGCTTAGCAATGGTCAACAAATATTTTCACTTATAAAGAAAAATACTTTTTTGAAAGACAAGGCAAGAAGATTGACGATCAATTGCAATGAAGTAGTAAATCATATGAGGTTATTTAGTGGTATTGTACAATGGAGGGGAGGGGCAACATCTGCTGTCATATTTACACTGTTCATAGTTTTGTGAATGGATGGGGTAGCACCCATTTTGGGGGTAATTTTTGGTAAAAACTAGCGCCCAGGTATAATGTACAGTACTGTATACAAACCAACATTTTGCAGGGGTGCAAAATGTCAGGTTGCGCAAGTCCCGCTCATGTAAATGCATTCAGTCGAGCATTTACATGAGCGGGAAGAGTGGGAGTTTTGTGCAAGAACAATGGAGGAGATGCGTAAGGAGAGACCGATTACCTATTCCATAGTAGATACTGTATGAAAACTGTAGGGAAAAGTGCAAGTCGGTTTTGCTGTGGAATTTTGTGGAACTTAAAATCAGGTGTAATCCAGTTAGCGTTTTTTCTTGCATAGGGAAAACAATGCCAGAAGTAATTCGAGCAAGACGAAGACACAGGCCAAGGAGACATGCTGAGAGGATTGCTTGCTTGTGTGCTGTTAAAATTAACCTTTACTTTTTGTTGAAATTTAATATTGTGCCTTTTTTGTCTTCATTCACTTCCCTACAAATAAATGCTACAGCATTGATTTTATTGGTTTAAAAATACCTCCATAGACAAGTTGGCCAAACTTCTGTTTTCTGTGGTTCTATGATTCCATTGCTTTTCTTGCTTTTATAGGGTGGTAATGTGCTGATTATGCCATCAGATGCGAGTCTGGTACATCCAATGTCAACTGAAAATGCACAGCGCACGCTTTCTGCAGACGGGCCAAGTCATTGTTTACACTGCGATCGCTAACATACGTGCATCTGCCCTGAGTCATTGTAGTCCAACATTGGACTACACAATCGACCTCAGACTGTCCTATGTATAGCTAAGAAGACTATAAGATAGGAACTTCAAAAGAATTTTTCAGGTGTGAAGCTACAGTGCCGATGCAGTTCAGTGCGCTGCCTATAAGGCCTTGATAAGTCCATACTCATACAGAGGTATATTATAAGGATGTATAGTTATGAGCTCTGATTCAGATCTCTTCTGGTGTAAAATAAATAATTTGCTTTCCAGTTTTCAGCCCTAAACTTTCTAATGGCTGATTTCCCACAAAGGGAAAGGACAAAGAACTGACTAGCGTATATCCTAAATCCTCAATGCAGACATTAAAAAAAGACATCGACTGCACATCAGACATGTTAACTTTATTCATTGTGAATCCCACCTGTGGGTAGTAATATAATATTACTACCCACATTCCCCAATACTACGGGCTATACTGTGTATGCTATACAGTATGTTTATTATGGCACCAGTTTGTCACATTACAGACAGCAAACCCTTGTTAATATGAGACAGTAGTTGGGAGAGTGAATTCCTGACTGTAAAACAAACAATACGTCACACCATGATTGCATTGGGGAAAACCGCCTTGGTGCCAACACCCTATGGCTGGGCTGGACTGAACACAATTCCATCACAGGCGCTGGAAGCAAATCCTCATTGACCAGGACCGAAGCCATCACGGTGCATTAAGAGCCTCCTCTCAGTAGACCCGCTGTCTCCATAATAAGACTCAGTCTGGAGATTAATAGATTGTTTTCACGTGTCGGGGAGTAATGACAACTCTCTCTCTCTCTCTCTCTCTTTCGGCATGAACCACAGAGCAGGCTATTATCTGTCTGGAGCTCATTTACTGGTTCCCACCCTTCGTCTCTGCGGCCGATCAGCATGTGATGAGATGGGCAGTGTCACGGGTCTAATTCAACCCATCTCCGGTGTCACATGGAGAGAGGGCGAAGCGAGAAAGTGAATGTGAGGGGGTCAGAGTGCAAGAGAGAGGGGGAGAGATACTGACTACTAGTTCATACGGGAGGAAACGAGGAGGATGACGGAGGGTGCAAAAGCCCCAGCTCATTGTAGTCATTGAGATAATCATGGAGGGAGGGGGGGGGTGGGGGGGTGTCATCACGGGGATCTGTGAATGAGCTTTGGCGCTCTCAGTCACACTGGTCCTCCTTACAGTTACCTCTATGGTGCTGTTTCTCTCCCCCCACCACCCCGGGCCCGTAACCCTCCCGCTGCCAGGCCCAACATGCGTGCCTCCGTGCTTCGGCACTAGCATTCACTGATGAGTAGCATGTCTGCTTGCTGGAGCTTCATTCACATTCACACACATTGGATATGTGGATTTGGGCATAAGAAAAGTCATGAGCGTAAAAAGCCCTACTGCTACCCCTACCCTACTACTGCAGCATGCTTGTTAACACTGTGTGCACATTCACAGTGCACACAGAACACCGGTAGTCTTCTCTAAATGCTTTTTAAACCTTGGGATCGCCGCGAGAACGTACAACTGCCAGGCTGTCTCTCGCATTACGCTCCTCGCCGCTCCCGACCATCCTATGAAACCCGCAGATTTTCTTATTCTCTCCCCTTTTGATCTTCTCATTCCGTCCTCCTTTATTTTTCTTAGACGTGCTCTTTCTGCATCTCTCTCCTCCTGGCTGTGCTTGCAGAGCCCTTCCCCACTCCATCATTGATGAAGTGACGTAGATTGTGTACATAGCGTTTAAGGGCTCATAAGTGTTTGGGGAGCCGGGAGTGTTTACTCTGACCACCAGCATGAATTTCACAGAGGTCTGTCCATGAAAAGAGAGATCAAAGCCGTCTCATCAGAATGTCTAAGTGCCTTACTCTCAAATGAGGGCTTTTTAGAAGCTTATATAAGCTATTAGAGAGAGCAAACACACACACACACACGCACACACATAGTGTTATTAAGATTTATGATAACAAACTAACACACATTACTAGATTTTCAGTCCGTTAATATGCTGAACTAATAAAGCCTACAAGAGACCATAGCTGACATTATACTGTATTATTATGGTGTTCAATTATGGATTTATGTCCTTGTATATGTCTGTCAGTGATTCAAGATGCAATATAACTCACAGATGCATAACAGATGATTGGTTTAAAACATTGAAGCCACTATCCCTGTCAAATAATGTTCCTAATAAAGGTGAACCTACTGTACAATCAATTTTCATCTTATTTCTTTTTATTATTACGCTTAAACCGAACTTATAGCATAATTGACTTCAGTGGGCAGGAGGCCTTGTTTGTTCTCTATTGGCCCATGTCACAATCAGTAACTATTCCGTCTTGCTTGAATCATATCAATTTACCAATTGATAAAAATACACTTGAGCCATGCTACATTATTTTCAGCCTACTGAGATGTTATGTGTCTGTTATTGTAATATCTACCATCACCATGCAAAATATGATTATTTAAAGGGTCATGCAAATTTTATAAATAAAAATCAATTTTTTTGTTGTTGTCAGGGTGTCAACATTTTAGCTGTTGGCACACACCCACCCACACACAATGCACACAATTTCCTTACGCTGCCACTAGCACCGCCACATTAAATAGGACAATATAATTATGTGTCTTCTTTCGTTTTCCATGGTGACAGGAGAGTAACAATCCTTCCTACTTTCATTGTTTTCTTCCTCGTCTCTCACCTGAAATGGAGAATGTGAAACATACTAATGAGGACGCCATCAGCTAGCTATAGCTATGTATAACACTATTCTCTATCCTAAAATAATACAAAATAAAAAAGGAGGAAGGTAATGCATCAGTAACTTCTACAGTGACTACATCACACAAGGTTCCTTTATTTGCAGAAAAACATAGACAGGAAAATATAAATATCTTCCTTCATTTAAAATCTGCCTCGATTTACAGATGTTTTCTTTCTCTTGGTCATTTCTCTTGCACTTTCTCCTCTCTCGCTCTTTCTCTCTCTTGTGGATGATAGATAAGTGAAATGAGATTATAGCATGGCTAGGCAGAGAGTAATAGGACATTTCTGACTTTGCCGACTCAGAGGGCAGCTGTTAGCGAGGCTTCGCCTAAGCTCGCCTCCTGTGACTTATCCAATCTTTACAGGATGGGGACCTGCGCGCTTGACTGGCTGCTTGCCTTGTTGGTTTGTTTACCGAGTGGCTGGTTTTCTGGCTGATTTGTTGGTCTGTGCAGGTTCTGTGAGTGGCATGCTTTCACAGCAATGGTGTTACAGTTAGGGTCTGTGCCCTGACTAATCTGGTGTTTAACGGACAGTGTTTGGCTGGTAGCTTGTTGTATGACTGTTATTTGAATTTAAAGGCTTTCAGCCTCCCAGATATTCTAAAACTGTGGGATAGGAGTCAGGAATGTGTCAAGGGCATAGTAGCATTTGGAGGAACCCCAACTCAAATTAGGTTTGTGGATTGGGTTTTAGGGATTTTCTTTTGTAGACACTGTGGATGAAAATACTTAAAATATTTCTGTACATTACCAGCATTACCGGGATATAATTAAAGGGCAGACTCTTCCAATCAAATCCAAAACATAAGAACAAAATGGAACAAAAACACATTTTATTTTAAACATATGGATCTAAATCAGATACTTTAGGCTTAAGATAACAAAACACATTGTCAAAACAATAACAAAACAGAAAACACAATTTACCCATATAAATTAGATAAATGCTGTATTTCAAATGAGGTACACCATTTTTTTTGTGTTTGCCCATGTGATCCTTTTGAATTATTTTTTTGTAATTTGTTGTTTGCTTGTTATTGTTTTGTTATTTGTTGCTTACTTTATTGCAAGCACAAATTACTTGTGAATGGTTCCCTGGCATATTATGTGTTGTGTTGGCTGCAGGGATGTCTGGCTTGTTTTGCTAGTTTTCTGTGTTTGTACGTCATATCTATTTGGTAGGGCTGCACAGAACATAATGGTGTAAAGATGTACAGTATATTTTATTATTAGTAAAGTGGAAAAAAGGAGCGTAAAGGACTACAAATGATAAACATCTGGCAACCTCCCAATTTCTCTTCGCTATCCTTCTCTGCCACTATGAGGGGAAAAATTGGAGAAAGATAGAACGATGAAGATGAGGAAGAGATCCGACAACATAAAGAAAATGAATCTTCCAGAGGAGTGCACAGTGACAAAAAAGAAGATGCAGTATTCCCTTTGTGTTCCTCTATTTTACACACTGCCAAGCCTCTGGCAGCTCCCCAGTTTCCTTAGCAGTCCCTAAGAACTAGTATACAATTGTTTTGTTCTGTATGAAGACATTTTAAAAATGCTGCCTGACATAATATCTTGGAAATTAACAATTTAATCTGACATGCATACTGCCATACTGGGAAACTAATAGTCATAATTAGTATATATTTTTTGTTTGCGTATTGCCACGATGTACAGTATGTGGTGGTATCACCATGGCAAGGAGTTGGAATTCATTTTGTAGTGCAAACACCACTCAACTGTCAACCTGCCACTTACAGTATACAGTACGTACTGTAGCAGGCAGTTATACCTACAGCACTCTCAGAAAAACAGGTACGGTAAAGATGCAAATGTATCACTGGGGTGGTACCCTAAATGTACAAAAAGAAAAAGGTACAAAAGCTATGGGTTTGTACTTGTAAAATACATATTAATACCCCATGGGAACATGATTGTACTTTTGAGGGTACATTTTAGTATTATATAAATGTACAAGCCCATAGCTTTTGTTCTTTTTTTGGTACCTTTACCACCTAATGTGTTTTTTGCTTGTTTGATATCATGCCTAGTCTACGTTGTTTCCATTATATAGGTCTAGGGTTTGTCTGTTCTAATGATCAAAACATATATATTTTTTTTATATAAATGCGACTTATTCTTTTCTTCGCAACAACGTGTTTTTTGTGTGACTCCAGTGCAACTTATTGTCGGGAAAATACGGTATTTGTTACAAATTACCAATTCATTTTAGCTCATTGGCTATACTTTGCTGTAAGTCCCCTGTTAAACGATTTTGAATGTAACTAACAAAACTTTAGGCTTTTGAACGTATAGTCTGAACTCACACCAGACTCAACCATTTTGTTGTAAACCTAACATTAAACAGTACAGCGCTTTTCTAACCTATAGGCCACTCAAAGCGCTTTATAGTACTGCCTCACATTCACCTATTCACACAGACATCCATACACAGATAGTAGTGTCAGCTCTGCACGGAGCCATCCAAACACCAGGGGCAGACATCTCAATCATATTGACTTCTCGATCTCTACCCACTGTGCCATTGCCACCCCACTAGTGTATTTAAAACACATTTTACTTAAAACATTTTATGAGATAAGATTACTAAATTGAAAGGATAATACATTTATTTCAGTTTAAGGATTTCATTGACTTGACAGTACCTACACTAAATGAAACTAAAACGTGACAATAACTAACTACTGTATATATTAGTCATACCTTGGAAAAAAAAGTAGTACTAGACAAAGTACAAATAGTGTGAGATTTAACATTGTCTACATAACAAAATCCATAAATAAATCACTAACCATCTGCGTTTTTATTAACGTATGCATTTTGAATAAATGGCTTGATACGGTAAACATTACTCATTGATACAATGCATCAAAACAACACCATAATAACACAAGTGAAAAATATATCCTCCAGATTTCTGCACTGAATGTGCGTCAAACAGCCTACGTATACCATATGTTGCAGGATCTTTAGCTACTGGTCCTGTTCAACCTACACACATGGGAAGGATAACTCAGGCACTAAGTCACTAAGCAGGAAAATAGACCTGTACATCTGTACCTACAGATGAACCTTGACCTCCTACAGCCTGACTGTGCTCCTCAGATGAATATTGACCTGCCACCCACATGTAAAATAGAAATAACCACTAGCCCTGGATCCATAAATAGGAACACAAACAAAGTGGCGAACACCGCTTACAAAATCCATGCCCTATGCTTCTCAATGCGTTTCCAATGTGTGGAGCGGAGGTTCTGAGAGAGTATGCCTATGGCATTGAAGGGACGGGTGTTTGAAGTTAGCTCTGTGTGTTATAACGTTCTCGAGAACGTTATAACACACAAAGTCAAGTGTAAACTGCTGAATCAATGCTACTGATTCTGATGGAGTGAACAATGCAGTTTATTATAAGATGCAATGTCACGCAGCCTCTTCCAATAATGGTGTCAGCCCACCAGCCAGGTGTAAAGTGGAAGTACAGTCAAATGAGAGGTCCATTCCACCCAGCAATATGTCTGTGTGTGTACAGTCTATATAAAACTCTCCAATGCATGTAATAACAGCCTCTTGCTAGCGGGTTTCCTCCATATTAATTAACCTTTATGGTCGGTCTGCCAGCTCTTCACTTTAGTCTTTTTTGAAACACACACACACACTCACAGGTGCACACATACACTGCCTGCTCTTCACTGCTCCCTCTATCTCTGACATTTCCAGTATGGCCAGGGCTGTGTGTGTGTGTGTGTGTGCGTGCGTGTCTCCTTTTGTAATTTATATCTTAAAATCAAGTGGTCCTGCTTTTTACTATCCCATCATAGAGCCAGTGTTTATTATTATATTGTAAACACACATTTCCTTTGTCAGCTTTTCAAAACACAAATAAAACTTTTATTAGCAATAAAATCTAATTAAATTTTCTTGGCTTTATAAACCATGGACGAAACATAATAACAACCATCTGCATGCAACAACAAGATAGCATGAAGGCCACACTGATGAGTGAAGTTAAGAGAAAACTTGATGGTACCCGATAAGGCGAAAAATAAAAACATCTCTGAGTCATGCTTTAACTATACTGTATGTGTGAAATGGATACTATACTGTAGATATTTTACTTGTATACGTTATCAAACATGACGCCTTTCAAGGACCATCATGGCCAGGTAGTGGTCCTGGAAGCGTAACAGACCCACAGTGGAGATCAGTGAACCAATCTAGTGACATAATTACAGTTGTGCAGAGAGAGATGGTGTGAGAGATATAGTGATCTGAAGTGGGGTAAGAAAAAAATACTCTTGGCACATAGAAGATGAGGTGTTGACACCACTGTGGAAGAGCTACAGATGGATTTCAGTGCTGCCCATCAAGGCAGCTGTCTTGATGGGCAGCATCTTAACCGACAAGGCGTTTCCAATGCCCTTTGAAGTTTGCCTGCATCACTCCATCAATAAGCTGGCAGATAGGCATGTCTCCATGTCCTCATCTACAGAATGCTGACCCCTGGAGCACCTTACAAGTCTATATCAGCGTTCAACAGACGATGGCATTCATTTAATAATTAGGTAGCAGGCTCGAAATTGACATCATAGGTTTGTGTATAGCATCTTAGATCAAAAGCTCAATTCATTAAAATGATTTCCAGTAAACACATTCATATGCGTCTGGCCATGATTTTTTGTGTTTTTGGAATGTTCATCAGTCAAAATGTTTATAAGATTTTTCCTCTGTGGAGGATAAATGGGATACTGCCCACAATTGTGAGCAAAGGCAGCGATTTCGGGTTGCCTTCTTGATGTGTGCAAAACACAAAAAGGTGTCTATGCAGGCAGCTGCATTTGAGTTGGAATTCCACCATAACTGTTTGTGATACTTTACTTTTTTTTGGTACGTTGTTGTCCATCAGTCATTTTCCCCTACCATACACAAAACTAATCCAGAGTTTTAAGAAGAACATACTTTCTCAACATCAGTTGTTTGTGAAAGTTCAGGGCTTGTCTTAGCAATGGCTACTGTACGTTTAGTCACAGATGGTGCAAGGGGTTCCTGAGACTGGCAGTTGGCAGAGAAAACGTTGGCATCATTCTGGTTTCTGCTTCTCTTTCCTCTTGCCTCTCTGTCCTCCCAGAAGCTGGTGGAGCCGGTAGATTACTATTCTCCAGGTTGGCAGTTGGCAGTCGGGTATGTGCAACACCCTGTGGCCATGGCTCAGGCTTGCACAAGGAGCACACACTTGGCATCTTCCCTTTGCCCTGAGGGATCGGACGCCTTGCTGAGCCTCCTCTCCAGCCCACTTACACACTATTACCACACTCTTCCATTTACCTCGGCTAGCAAATCATTGATTTACAAGACAAACAGGTGTAACAACGGATTCCTGCCAACTCATAGAGGCACAGCTGTGCATCCTTGTGCATTTGAATCTCATTTGGATTTGGAATAAATTACAATTTAGCACCTATGGTGTGTTATGCACGAAGAGATAAATGCCAAGTTAGGGTTGATTTGTCGACTTGAATGCCAAGTATTATTTGCATCCTGCCCTCTGTTAAACACTCACCTGAAATAATATAAATGTAATACAAGAAATGGTTTTACAGATGACTCATTATATTAAATATAATCTCCTACTTTAAATCATTGCAATAAAAATGCGATTTTTAATCTTGATACAGCTCAGAATGAACTCTTTGGAATTATTAGCTTTTTCAAATAAAAATGGTGGCAATTTTAAGAATATTTTAAGGTTAGTTGTACAGATGTTGCTACCGGTATCTATCTTAAGATTCAGAAAACAATCCTACATTTATGAGTGCAAAAAACTAGTCCCTCTTCAGATTTCCAACTTTAAACTTAAAAGTTAGTTTTATGAGTTGCGGGGCATATTGTTTTGCCTTACAAAATTTGAAACGCAGCAGCCCGACACAACCTTGGTAAACTCATAACCTGTATATCTTTTCTTAGCCTCCAACAACGTAGTTTCATGTCTCTTTCATCTATGCCTCTACTTCGATTTCTCTCTTACTAAGGGAAATCATAGAGAATGATAAAAAGATTGAAATTGAGAGAGAGACATGTGTTTGAGTGAAAGAGATAGGAGGTAAATGACCGAGGCAGAAAGCCATGCCCTGGCATTAATTGTCTAAACGAACCCTGTTCCTACCAGCCAATAATAATCCGACCCCCGTGGCTAACCTCTGCTTGATTGGCTGGCGTAGCTCCCAAGGTGCCCCGGGTGCTTCACGGGTTGATGCTCTCCCTTTTCCCACTTCTCTCTATCTGCCCTGCATCTTTTAGCTCTCAGCTGCTTTTCTCTCTCTTGCTTTCCCTCTCCTTCCCTCTCTTTCTGTCTGTATTAGGCAGCCAATAAGGCATGACAGGAGGCCACAGGGAACTGTGGGTATTGAAGTACGTTGGGGTTAACAGTCGGGGAGAGAGCAAGAGAAATATTTATACCAACATGCTGTGTATGTGGGTTCTTAGATTGACATACTGTTAAAGTTCTGTGTGTGTGTGTGTGTACTGTATGTGTGTCTGTCAAATCAATAACATTGAAACGTGTGGTTATCAAACAGACTCACCATACTCTACTCCGCCCCCAGTCACACATCAACAATTCAGTGACTTATTGTAACATTAAAGCTAACAAGTAAAGGTGGAAGAGGAGCCGTAATAGAACAGGAATATAACTATATTTTGCTCTTGTCTACCTAGTTTGGGGTTATTGAGGGGTCACAGTCTGGAGAGCGAGAGCATGATGACGAGAGAGAGAGAGAGCAATAGCATCCATTTCCTGCCTTCTGCCCTCTAGGAATACCTCTCTCTCTTCCTCGTCTCCCTAGTGGGTAGAGAGACATACAAGCTTCATGGTTCCACCTCCATCCTATCACCCACTCTCTTCTCTTCTTCCCCTCTACCCAGCTATTTTTACTTTGTTCTTAATAATTTCATCATTGGATTCTTAAGATAACCTTTCTCATACTCCACTATATGAAGCAGTTTGTTTTCCTCCACTATACATATAGCTTCTATGTTCAACCCCTCAACACCATGCCATCTTATTTTACACCCACACATGGTGCAAGCATCTTCTCTCAACAGTACTATATTTAAACACAGCACACAGGGCCACATCGGGTTCTTCAGAGTGGGTGAATGTTGTTAATATCTAAAGCTCAATAAAGAAGACATCTGGCTTCAGTATGTCCCTGCAACCTTCACTTTCTTGCATGAACACACACACACACACACATACATGTGTTATGGGTTATGTTTTTATGTTGCTTGACTGACATATACTGTACTTCACATTGAGAAAGTATTTTGGTTTGGGTGGGAGAGACAATTACCAATGTATTTTATATTCTTCTTTAAATGACAAAATATTTCAGACTGATTTCTATATTCAACAATGAAATATTATATATATAGTATATATATTTGTGTATATATATGTATATGTGTGTATATGTATGTATGTATATGTGTGTATGTATGTATATATATATATA
>JAODUG010091065.1:0-11966 GCA_027564795.1 Aphredoderus sayanus | reverse complement strand
AGATAGATAGATAGATAGATAGATAGATAGATAGATAGATAGATAGATAGATAGATAGATAGATAGATAGATATGTGGTGCTATACCCTATCACAAATAAACACAACTTCAATTAGCTTAATTTTCTACCTAGGCGGCAGGTGTTACCATGCTGCCATCTAGTGTTACATACTAGATGAAGCATCTGAAAAAGATATTCAAGAAGATGGAAATTATATATCAATAAACAGCGTAGACCAGAAGGGTACTGCAGGTTAGAGTTTTCCTAATACAGTACACTGAAAATGTTCTGTGATAATGGTTATCGATTTTGGAACATCACAACCGCATGCTATCTGTGAAGTGAAAAAGAAAAAAGAAAGCGTGCAATTGTGAAAACATGAATCGTACTCTACAGTATAAATCATATAGGCATACGGTAAATATTAGCCTATTTAATTTTAGAATTATACATATAACCGTTTGCGCATGTGCTGGTATTGAGCGGAAGAGGTATGTGCGTCTGCCGGAAGTGATCGCGTCCTTTCTGCTCGCCGACTGCCATCATGGTGAGATCGCCATGAATCTTTAGTATTTCGAAAATTCTGTTTTGGCTTTGTTATCAGTTTATAAACACACATAGCACATACACGATATTGCTAACGACACCATACACTCGTCCAATCTATGGTTTAATGTGAATATGTCCTTGTAGAATGTTGAGTACATATTTGTGAAATGTCGGATTACGGCATTGCAACAACGTGGTCCACCTAGGGACACACTAGTGATCCATTTCCGTTCACTAACCTAACGTAGAGTTTATTGCAGACATAAACTAGTTTGTAGCACTTTTCAAGATGTTGCCAATGTCAATCACGTGTGCTAACAATCTGAAGCCGCACACTTGAAGCGTTATGCTAGTGAGCTAACGTGTGCGCGTGGTGAAATGTATATGTCGCTTTTATATGCCACGAGTTTATGGTGGAGATAATGTTGCCTTTTTGAGGTCAAGCTTGTTAATTTCCTTGGTCAACGCTTCTACTGTGTCTTTCCGTAGGTGTTCAAGCGCTACGTCGAGATTGGCCGCGTTGCCTACATCTCATTCGGACCTTATGCTGGCAAGCTGGTGGCCATCGTAGATGTCATTGATCAAAACAGGGTGAGTGGTCATAAGGAAGACAAATTTCCAATGGATATACAGTTAAGAATCAAACTGTTGGGGTAGCACCCTGGCCAATGACCTGACCGATATGTCACTGATGGGGAAACGAGTTGATATTAACAGATTTTGACTGATATTATTGGGTATTTAAAAAGCAAAAATATGCCATGCCATTCCAGGCTCTAATTGATGGACCCTGCACAGGCGTGAGGAGACAAGCCATGCCCTTCAAGTGCATGCAGCTTACAGACTTCGTTATCAAAGTACCACACAGGTGAGATGGATGCCAGTTCTGTCAGACAGCCGGTAATAGTTGGGAATGACTACATTCACTTTTCGAAGTAGTCCGACTTTAGTTTCAGTACATGCAATGCAAATGCAATCTGGCAGTAATCTGCGCATCAGAAATCTTGCATTGGAGTACCCTAGACCAATAAGTGAGAACTACAGGGATTGTGCTGCTGGATAGTGGACTGTTTAACACCATCATACTATTCTGACCCGATTATTGACTAGTTTGGCATTCGTATGAATGTTGTTGTGACTGGTAATGCATTTATCCAAATCTGTGTATTTTTCAACAGTGCTCGTCAGAAGTTTGTCAGGAAGGCTTGGGAGAAAGCCCAGGTCAATGAAAAGTGGGATCAGACCAGCTGGGCAAAGAAGATTGAGGCCAGGAAGAAGGTAATTGCCTCTTCCATGTTGTCAACACTTTTACTAATCAATTAGTGGAGCATACTGGTTAAGTGTAGTGCCCAACAACCATCTCTAGACTTGATAATTAGTAAACCATTCAAATACATTATTGTACTGAAGCTTTAATTAATGTAAAACACACCCATGACATACATTGTACTTTAAATAGTCGCCCTATAGATTTCCTTTTTTAAACTGCAGTCATGTTCCAAAAGTAGGATTTTGTATAATAGTCAGTCTGTTTGCACAGAGCTGACTGTAAACAAATGAGACGTGTCACAAACTGCAGTAAAAATACAAATGTAGCCTTATATTCTGTATACACGTGCAAAGAATGCTATTAAAACCAGAGTATCTGCATATTCCACTGCTTATGGAAATGCTGCATTTGAAATGTGGCCTAATTCGGAATAGCCATACAGAATATGCTGTGAGAATGAGTATTGCACTAGTCAGAAATTGGTGGAATATTAGTGTAAATGTACTAGTGTATGTGTACATGTTCAGTGCTAACGCTGTATTTTGTGTGGTTCAGGCACGATGATCACTTATTCATACCGTGGGTCGTTCCAATAGCTACCCTTGCATATGACCTGTAGATGCTCCATATGGCACTATATAGTGCTAAGTGAGGTGATGACCAAGTTCACAGAAGCACGTTGTAAGATGAATCTTACAATGAACTTATGAATCGCTATATTTGGTGACGAGAATCTAGTTTTGGCTATATCCAAATATTTAGATAAAGATACATTTAGTCTCATTTTACGATATCAAATTGATGTATTGCAGCTCGACCACACACCATCCACAGCATCATATGCTGTTTTATATCTGGAGCATCTTGGTGATGCGCTCTACACCCTAATGTGGGGCAAGGGCAGTTACAGGCCCAAGTGTACCGTTTGCAGAATGTACAGTGTACTTGTGCTGTCTGTCCAGATATATGGCGTATTGACTGAACATGTGTGCTGAAGCCCACTACAAATGGCAATTATTGTCCTATGGGTTTTCCATTGTGTATGGAAAACAATGTTCACATAGATGTGCACACAAGATCACCAATTCCAAAGCATTCTGATATTGTCTTTTGCATAAATAACTGACACGCCCACAAGGTGCTGAGGTGCGTCCGCCAAGAGTGTGTTTTCAACAGACGAGCCCATGCGTTTGTGAGCCAGCATTAACTTGTCTTCTCTTGGTTGTTTGCAGAGGGCCCAAATGTCTGACTTTGACCGCTACAAAGTGATGAAAGCCAGGAAGATGGTGAGTTAATGGGAAACATGCGTGCTGTCCTAGCAGCATTGGCATTAAACGCTCTGTACTTTAGGTCCAAGTCCTTTTTTGAAGTCACATTATTGAGCCCTCAAACCACTTAATCTCCTGCGGTGAATTAAACTAACAGGCATTTTGCATTTGTTTAAAACAAAAACATAACGCTGATTGTTGGAACCAGCAGCTGTGTAAGCCTTCATGTGCGGTTTTCAAATACATTTTCTGGAGTTGAGGGCTACTTGTCTATTAAAGGGAGTGTTCCTTACATGTTTGTTGATAGTTGTGGCAATGTATGGATAGCCAGACTGGCAAGACAGATTTATGCTGCTATGGATGTAGAACAAAGTATCTTGTATACATTCTGTTGCCATCTTCTTTTCCAGAGGAACAGAATCATCAAGCACGAAGTGAAGAAGCTGCAGAAGGAGGCTGCAAAGAAGTGATTTGTTTAACAATAAAATTTTGACTTCTTCCCTGTCTACTTGTCCAGTTATTTCAGCTCATGGTGAATGATTATCCCCCTAAAAATATACAAAAATCATCACTGGTGTCACAAAATGAAAAGCCCATAGGTAAACCAATTAAAAATCCATGAATGCCATTGGAGAAAGATTGCACTAAACTAGTGCAGAATTATGTTTTTAATGACGTGGCTAAATGTTTTGTCGATGTTTGACAGCTTATTGCAATTTTTAAGTATGTATACAAAATACTCTAAATGCATAGAACTATTGGAATGTTTTTTTACACACTTATGACTTATGTGACATTCAACACTACAATTTAGAATTTCATTGCTGTAACAAAGTTACTGTAGGCTAAGCTTCATGTTTTGTGGCTGAGATTTTACGTGAAACTAACAATCTGTAGATGGCGGCATAAGGTTGTTTGGTCTTTAATAAAGCGGCCTCGTGTTCTGTGCAGAGCAGAACACTTAATTCCTATCTTGAACACGAGTTACCGTTTTAAAAAAAATCGTAGAAGCCTATTGTAAATTAGGTTTAAAGAAAAGACAATGGCGCTGTGTTATCTCATACATTCGGAGATACATATTAGACTTGGACATTACTTAGTTGCAACTGGGTAATGTTGGCATCTTGATATTTCTCGGCACTGTGAGGCCATGTCATTTCTTTCACATTGCCGAGATTATTTTAGATTAGCTGGTCTCTGGTCGCCTATTGACGATTAAATCATCAACTTGTTAAATCATTAAACTTGCTTTTGAGATGGCCTGACATATATTGGTATATCATATATCACTATAGTCTAGGTTAATGTAGATTTTATAGCGAGCCTGTTACAGCTTCCATGTGTAAAAATATTTTGTTGACAATAACTGGCACGTTTCTCAGTAGGCTACGTTGTTCTGACGTCAGAGATGAATGGGAACGCTGCTAGTCTGCGCAGTGAGCGCCAGAGTTGGCAGTCTGACAGCTGTACGCGGACGGGATGGAATAATCCGTTTGCTGTCATTTTTGTACTTACATTTAAAGGACATACGCGTTTGTTAAGGAGAAGCCTATGGCAGTGTGATGATGGAGCGTTTTTTAAAGGTAACGCAGTGGGAGTGTGTCTATCGGGCCTGTAGCCTAGTGTGTGTTTAGTTTATTGCATTGGACCACCATGGTTAGCACGCAGCCAGTGTATTGTATTGTTCGTTCATATTTTTTAAATGTGTAAATGCATAAAAATCGAATGACACAGCTCGCCTATGAGTCTACTTTGTATTACTGCTGAGTCTATAAACGTTGAATTTTAAGTGATACCGATCTGCATTTTGTAGCATAAACCAAATTCATAGGCTCGTGTGTAAAATATACAATTAAAATATATTTTGAATAAATATCGCCAGCACAAATGTAACCAGCATCTAAGGATATTCGAGTACGCTTGTGAGACATAATACCTATGCTATTGTGTGGCGCGTACAGTATATGTTTTTATACGCGAACGCGTGCTCGTGTGCCCGTTGTGTGCACTTTTGTCATAATTCTAAGTAGCCACTTGTAAATCAAAACACTATAGCCCCTAGTACAACTGACCTCGGTTACACTGTGATTGGAATGTTGGAGCTTCACTCAAGTGTGTGTCAGATCTGTGATACATGCTGCTTGAAATTGATACACACACCGTATGCACCTTGCCAACGATTATTGGACTCATCCAATGGCTGCTCCAGCACCTTCAGAACCTGGCCTGACAATTGGGCACTATACACATTCAGCCTCTGCTAAAGTGCCTGTGTGTATTGTATGCAAGTGTACTGTTGTGTGTGTATGTGCATCACAGAATTATTTGACACATCAGCACCAGACCTAGGTGTCAGCTCAGTAGGTGAAATGTTCAGCAGTGTTGAAATGGTGATAAAGAGAGGCACATAAAACTGTAGACACAGAGCGATAGAAATGTCAAGATATTATTATAAGTTTATGTCACTCTTGTCTCAGGTACAGCTCTTCTGCAAAAGATCACACACACCAACATCTCGCAGTGCTCTGAGACACTGATGTTACAGACAGCCAGAGGGCCAGAGGGAACAACACAGCAACACAAATATTGTAGACTTCAAGTGAGCTATGACAGATTTGTGCACAGTTACAATGAAAGGTGTGTTCCCTGACTACAGTATTTGTCTGTGTGTGTGTGTTGGTATCTGTAGTCTGTGAAAACACTCCCTATAAAGTATCCGGAATGTTCGTTTTGCGTGTGCTTTTGTGTTTGTTGTGTAGTATATGAACTTGGCACGCAAGTAGATTCCTGAGCGAGGAATCATGTTTACCTGGGGCCACTGTTATGTAACACATAACAGTGACACATTCACTTCCCTAGTTAATCAGGGAAGTGGTTCTACATATACATACCATTTTTCTCATCTTTTCCCTGTCAGGTAATGAGAAGATGGAATGAAGCACGCTGGACTCCAATCCGGATGGACAGGTCTCTGTAGGCAGATGCCATTCTGTCCTGTAAAGATTCTCAACTCCAAATCCCACAATCCTTGTTACCAGGAAGTGTTTTCTTCCAGTGCTGTCGTCAGTTTGTCCAGCGATGGAAAACTGACCAGAGGACCGGTAACTGAAGGCAGAATCACCCCAGTGCGCAGCTATGGCGGGGCTCAAACGTGTTCATGATGGCAAGATTGCCGGCCTCTACGATCTGGATAAGACGCTGGGCCGTGGACATTTTGCCGTGGTCAAACTGGCCAAACATGTCTTCACTGGAGAAAAGGTGCACCTGTCTTTCCCTACTATCTATGCTAACCATGTATCTACTGTACTACAGTATAGTGTATACCCAGACTTGGCATACCTGTAAGCATCCTTGAGCAAGATGTCTCTGTGGATAAAAGAGTCCACAAAATTACGTAATTGTAATTGTATCTGCTCTAATACATGTACTGGCCATAGATCGACTCCAATAGATATACTAATCCATATTATATATTTGCTCCGGTCCTGTGGTATACCATCTGAAACATGTTCAGTTCAAAGAGGCCAAGACCTTGCGTCCGCAGAGCAGGGCAACCACCGACCAGCTCAAGCACCTGCTAGTAACATCCTCACTGGTCCATTCCCCAGGTGGCCGTGAAGGTGATCGACAAGACCAAGCTGGACCCGGTGGCCCGCGGACACCTCTTCCAGGAGGTGCGCTGCATGAAGATGGTCCAGCACCCCAACGTGGTGCGCCTGTACGAAGTCATCGACACTGCCACCAAGCTCTACCTCGTCCTGGAGCTGGCCGATGGGGGAGACATGTACGACTGCATCATGAAGCATGAAGGAGGCCTCGGCGAGGAGGTTAGCTTGCCTGCTCACATCGTGACCCGTGACGACCAGAAAGAATCCCTTGAACATGAAACACAGCCCCATGTTTGTTGTGTTAACGTCAGCCCAATGAGCACCAATTAGTGCCGCAGGGTGGGAGGTGGAGCAGTCTTCTGCATGGATTCCCTTTTCATGCAGTTTTACTTACCGTTTTAATGAACATTAAGGGCAGTCCATGGGGCTGGGTGTTTTACTTTCTTTTTCCTCACAGCTGTAAGGTTATGGGTTTGGCTCATCTTCCTTGAGCAAACTGCTACCTGCTCATTGTAATACTAAATTAACAGGATAAAAGCATCCTCTAAATGACCTATTTGTAGTTTTATCGTACTGTACAGTATAACGTTAAAACAGAAAATGTGTTTAACCAAAAAAAGACCTCAGTTATTGACTGGAATTCTTCAGAAATCATAATTGCAACACATTGAGCTCAAGCATGATCTGATGAGCTGGGAAAATATGATAAGCATTCCATAGATTAATTCTCTCTCTCTCTCTCTCCCTCTCCCTCTCTCTCTCTCTCTCTCAGGTGGCCAAGTGTTACTTTGCCCAGATCGTCCATGCCATCTCCTACTGCCACAGGCTCCATGTGGTCCACAGAGACCTGAAGCCGGAGAACGTGGTGTTCTTCCAGCAGCGGGGGCTTGTCAAGCTCACAGACTTTGGCTTCAGCAACCGCTTCCAGCCCGGGAAGAAGCTCAACACGTCCTGCGGCTCGCTGGCCTACTCCGCCCCGGAGATCCTGCTGGGAGACGAATATGACGCGCCGGCTGTAGGTGGGTTTGTGCGGGCTTCGTCTGTGTTTGTGTATCAGCGTGCGTGTGTACAGTATAAGTGTGTGTGTGTGTGTGTAGACTATGTTATGCTCGGTTGTTCAGGTTGAGTCCAAGGTCCAGCGTGTAGAATATGTCAGAGAGCATGCTGTTCTCTATATCAGCCAGGCCAACTGATAGGCCTGTGCACACACACACACGCACACGCACACACGCATATGAGCACATGCACATGAGCACTCACGCACACAGAAGAGCAGAGCCCAAAGTGTGACCCAACATTGTCCTGGATAGTCCTACTGCTTGAGCTCCTTGGCACAGCTGTAGCCTTATCAGGCAGCCAGTTGGCTGATAGGATGAGTTATGTAACAGGCACAGAGCTCACAGGTGTATGGAGACAACACTGTGAAAACAGCCAAGGGCCTTTGTTGGAAAACGCCAGCCAGTGTGTGTTGCTTCTGGCTTTCAAAGAACCTCCCGGTGTGTCGGTGTACAACCAAGTCTGATATGAGGGCCTGGTGGGAATGGTGTCATGTTTGTGATTGTTGCCCCCCCCACCACCCCCCACCATCCCAATAGTGCCTCACACTAAGCTAAACTAAGCTAGTGTTACAGAGTTACAGAAAAGCAAGCTGTGAAACAAGAAAGGTGTCAGAAACAGACTATTGCTAAATAGTCTTTACCCGGGCCAGTGCATCAGAGAGAGATGGGGGCATCGTCCATTTTCCGAGTGAGTAGAGATGCGGTGGCAATTTTCTGCTGGGTTCTGTTCTATTCCCCCCCACCGCCGCCCCAAACTGAGATCACTGAGATGGTCTGTTTGTTATTCGACCTGTCTTTTTGTTTGCGTGGCGATGATAAACACCCCACAGCCATGGCCCATATGTGTGGTCAGCAGTCCATTGAAATCCTCATCTGAGCATCTGACCTAGATAGGCATATTAGGGGGAATGTGTGTTGGCTATGTGTGCGCCAGTGCAATTCACTTTATGCATACGTTGTTAGTTTGGAGGATGAGGATCTGATAGCAGATGGATGGATAACCTTATCGATCCAGCATGTATTACTGTGTCTTGATCTATGTTGGGAGTAGATTGTAATCAGGCTTAGTGAGACCAGAGGTCGGGAGTCTTCCAGGACAAAGGCTATAAGCTTATTATATTGTCGCCAAGATAAGCCCTGGTCTGATAGGTGTTAAGATGTGCCAAGTGGCACCATGTTAGGTGCAGATATAAAGGGAATATCCTTTGTATATATACTAAACTGGCATTGGCTGATTAGGAGACATGGCTAGAGATTCAGTTTGTCGACTTTGACCCACCCCCAGTTTTTAAATACAGAGTTGATTAAAAATAGCTTTCTTAATTCCCATGTAGAGAAATAAGCTACTGTCAGCTTACTTAACTCCTCTGAGGGTAGAATAGCAGACCACAGCCGAAAATATGTCTCGGCATTGTCAACACATACAAGTGAGAGATGTTTCCAAGAAAAGAATCTTGCGTAATGATGATGATTAATAGAAGTACAGGAGGTTGAACAGAGACTCTGCGGTTAACAGCGTCAGACAGAATCGACAACAGAGGCTGATTCTCTCCATGTAGAGCTCTTGTAATGTCCTGTCTCCTGTTTATGCTCCCAGGCTGCCACCACTAATAGCCATGAAACCAGCAGTCAGTGATCGCTAATGTTAAGTGGCGTGAACAGTGTTATCCAAGGAAGTGTCAGCCATCTGGTTTCTAAATAAAGTTATCGAGGAAGTTGGTACACCTCTAACGCAGTAATGAGGGACTGGGGTCATGGTTGCTAGGAGACGCTTGGGGAAGGGGGGTGACTGCAGCAGAAACCCATTTCTTCACTGCCACAGCAGTAAACACACAGCACCCACAATGCACCTGCGTGATTACTGAAGATGTTTACCAGACAAGCTTTCTAGTTATTCTGTTGTTTTATTGTTGTTTGGTCTTAATGTTTTTAAACAGTTATGCTAATGGTGTCCTTGTATATGCGCAGTACATGTATATATTTATAGACAATGAATCCAGAGGAGAGAGTGCTCGGTGGTTTAATCACAGTAGCAGTTAGGATACATGTCATTCAGATGGTTTCATTATCCAATACAACTTGATGTTAACTATTCTCCTGCTGGACTGTTTCTCATCTCCTTTCCTCTCTCACTGTTGCTAGCTATATACTGAAGCTGCTATCACAGTGGCTGAGTCACATGTAATGTAGCCTTGGTTAGCAGAACAATGTAGCGTAGTAAAGAGGGAAAACTGCATCACAATAGTCATCATTGTATAGTAGTTGTTAAATAGTAAATATCTAACACTATTTTGCTATTCATTACTTAGCCAGGCTATTATTGTAGCTGAGAATTGGCTTGGTTATGGGGGAAATAAAGAGAGTGAGGAAGTTTTTGAAACCATAAGATATTGGCCTATTTCTAGGTATACGGGCAGCTTTATAGGATGTAAACCAATGTTTATAACCTATAAAGACCCAGACCCAGAACTAAACAGCCCATTTTGGAGACAATCGTTCATCTAAATGAGCCACTTCTTTCTTGAAAACGGCGGCTTTGTTTGAAGTTTGGGAAAGGGAGGGCGTGAGTGTAATGATGTCTGCTCTGCACTGTACTAGTTAAATCCATTAAGGCTTATTATCCTAATATACTTGTGGTCAACAAAATAAAGAGAAAGCATGGAGTGGTGCATGCCTGGTTGTAGAGTACAGTCTGTGTCCGTGTGTGTGTCAAGTGCCACATGCCTTGAACTGAAATGTATTCTTCTAAATTGTTAATTCAAACCAAGATAAGATGTTCCGGAAAATGAGCATTCGCGTGAAGCTCCGGAAGATGAACACATTAGCCTACTTTCTACAGACTCGACTGCACGTATGAGCACATGTGTGTGTGGCGTGCGGTGCCTATTCCTCGGTCATACAGATGTGCCCTCGCCTCACTGCATACTGCAAAGGCAGAGCCGGTCAGATATGATTCACGTTTCCTGTCAATGTGATTGGATTGTTTTTCAACACTGCTATAGTATGTTCTGTTGCTCCATCACTCCATCATCTCTTTCTATCTCTCTTTATCTCTCTCTCTCTCTCTCTCTCTCTTTCTCTTTCTCTCTGTGTGTGTGTGTGCAGATATCTGGAGTCTGGGGGTCATCCTGTTCATGCTGGTGTGTGGCCAGCCCCCCTTCCAGGAGGCCAATGACAGTGAGACACTCACCATGATCATGGACTGCAAGTACACTGTGCCGGCACACATATCCCATGACTGCAGAGAGTACGTACACACACACACACACACACACACACACACACACACACACACACACAGATGGACTGACTGGGTGCTCTGCAGTGGTGCTGCATATTTCATGTCTATGGATGTCCAAAGACACCAGGGTAGAGAGAGAAGAGAGTGAAAGAGAGGAACTTACTTTCTCTCTCTCTCTTCTTTCGTGGTTTCACTCTATCCTGCTGTCAGCTGCACTGCTGTGCCAAGTGTATCTAATGCTTCCATTAAAAGCACGCCTCTATTTTTAACACTGGGAGGTTTTTAACAATGCATTAATGTAGGCGAGTTGTCAAAATAGTGGCACAAATAACTTTGAATTGTGCCGGAGAGATCTTGTTTTGATGGTCCTGTATTTAATTGGTCAATTTGAAATGGACTGTTTTCAGTAGTTTGCTTCTGAATCTACAGTGTTAGAGCAGATACATGTTACTGGAGCAGATACATGTTAGTACTTATACTGCTACAGATACATGGGTATTGCTTCCATTGGAGCCTATACATGTTTAGTCAGTTTACAAAAGTATATTACAGAAGTCTTACACAAGTATATTACAGTAACTGTACTGTAACTGTCTCCTGTGGTTCTCCAGTCTGATTGGCCGTATGCTGCAGAGAGACCCCAAGAAACGGGCTTCCTTGGAGCAGATCGAAGGACACGATTGGCTGCAGGGCGTTGATCCCTCCCCCTCCACCAAGCTGTCCACGCCCCTGGTGTCCCATCGCAGCCTATCAGAGGAGGAGCATGGCTGCATCATGCAGCGCATGGTGCTGGGTGGAATCTCAGACCGAGACACCATTACAGAGTAGGAGTCTCAGACACACACACACTCACTCTGAACCTTTTACATTCACTCAGGAAAAGCAAAACGTAACCCTCCTGCTGTCCTGACCTTGTTGCGCCAGCAGAAGGCGCCAACCGCAACACGGACATATGACGTGCTGTGGTTGGC
>JAODUG010091054.1:0-11966 GCA_027564795.1 Aphredoderus sayanus | reverse complement strand
ATATATATATATATATATATATATATATATATATATATATATATATATATACTATTATGCACACACACACACAGCTATTGTTGTTTACAATACACAAAATGGCTCAAGCCAACATAAAGAACCCCCCTTTTTAGAAAGAGCATCACCCACCTTACACACGCGAGCAATGCGAGAGACAATGGTGTTGTCAAAGAAATCAAACTCCTTCCCTGCTTCACTGAAGAAGAAGTAAATCTTATCATCATCGCCCTCCAGGTTGCCCCTGGGTAAGCTCTCCTGTATGAAGGCTGAGCCAACAAAGGCCGGGTCTGAAAGAGGAGAAATGGTAACATGCGCTTAAGCCCATATTCCTTTCCTGCATCCCAGGGGTGCAAACGTCCCTTTTCCCCCTCATGGCATCTACTTTTTGTATGGGTTAGGATATATAGCCTCTATAGAGCCTCTGGAAATGTCAAGAGGGGGTACCTGGCAGATAAACACTGGAAACCCCAACTAGCTGTTTCATTTGACGTCTATTCATTTTAACATTTTATGACTTAAAATATATTTTTTATGATTACGTGTAATACACATGAACAAAAGGTCTGTCCCACATGTAATGTAGGACAGGTTGTAATGTTTCTTCTGTCATTACAACCAGAACATAAGATTAACTATATAGCACACATTCCATCCGTGGGAAGCTTGACCGTACCCTGTAGCCAGTTCAGCGAATTCTCTGTTTTCAGAGCAGTTCCTTGGCCAAGGCTCTTGGAGATGATGGGCTCATTTCCTTGGAAATTACTGACCGTACCAGCATACAGTTCACCCTCTACGACACAAGACAGCATAATTAGACTGCATAGTGACTGAAGAAGAACTTCCAGAGGTAAATACAGTAGAATTCTTTTAAAAGTGATTTATGCAATACTTTTAACAACATTCGCACTTCCTGTGTGTTGTAATCAGAGCTCCTCTATTCTTTGATTACATAGCCGGTCTGACAACAAGTACAGGTTTGCAGGGAAAACTGAAATGTTTAAATAAAGCACTGCACTAGCTTGCACCGGAATTACAGACTTGTGAATGACAATACTATGAAAATCAACTTCCTCATGCTTACAGGGGTATTTAACAGCCGTTCTGTGATGTAATGCTAATGGAAGGAAGGCTGAGACTAGGTTTGCTCAGATCCTGTTACTGTAATATGACATATTGTGGCACAATGTAATATAAACTAATTCTAACTGTTGTTTCGCACTGTTTTGTAACTTTGACACTTAATATTCTGTGTCTGGGCCCTACCAGCCATGATGGCGGTAGACTTATATTCCGGGTTGTAGGGGCATCGGCCACGCCCATCCTCCGTGACGATCTCCCCAGACTGGCTCCTGACGAGGGTGAAGCCCATAGTGTTCTGCACACACGCACACACACACACACACATTGTGCACAGTGAAACCAGGATTTTGTCTATCCCGCAGCGAGAAAACTGTTCAAATACACACTTACGATGTAAGCACAGACAGGGCTGAAGGCATAGGTCCCACACACATATAGGTGAGTGCTGTTCACACGGAGCAGTATTTTGATGTAGTTGAAACAATCAGTCTGTTAAGAAAGCACACATGAGAATATTAATAAAATGCCTCTGTTGCACTAAGGTAAAATACATAGACGTAATAAACACTATATAATGTCTATATAACGCCAGCTTATTTATTCACTTTGCATTCACATCTGACTCAAATACGTGGTACATGAAGGAATGTTTGTAAAATGTGAAATAAAACGTCTCTGAACAATATTTTCTGGCCTACAATAACATGAGGTCCAACAGGCCTTGGGTAAAGGCCAGCTTACAATATGGAACATTGGTGGACTCAGATGTATGTAAATAACATTATTATACTGGCTTTGAACTCAGCTGTACTTCTCAACAGCAGCTCACCCACCTGTAATTTCTTGCCTTTGAAACTGCACTCATCCCTCTTCCTCTCTGGAGTGCTCCATTTTAGCTGCAGGAAAGAGATGGTACTGAGTCATACTTATACAGGATTGTCAATAAAATCTATACGGACATTTCCCGACACTTACGCTCTTTTGTAGCTTCACATTGCTGATATCTGTAAGGTTTAGTGCAAAGACAATTTCCCTGGCGCCCACATAGAGTGCATTGTCCTCTTTACTTAGCAGGAGAGAGGTGAAATTGAAGACGCCATCAGCCGAGAAGTGTTTGACTGTCCTCTCTTTTGCATCTAAAAGGACGGAAAAGAAAAGGCAAAAGGTTTAAACCACAAAACTCCTAAACCACCTAAACCCTCCACGTACTAATGAAGCATGTATATACTTTCAGTTTGTGTGTCTGTGTGTGTGTGTGCGTGCGTGCGTGCGTGCGTGTGCAAGGCCACAAAACAGCGCTGAGATACTTCCTCACCCCGTCACTACAATAAAAAGCCCATTCCGTCTGGCTTCTTGTTACCACGACAACCGCTCTGAATGCCATCTATCTTTAGGTGGCGCTCGTTCATTACATCCCTGTTGACTCCGGCACAACAGGAGAGTGACGGTATGACATTAGTCTCCATGTGTGTCTGTGTCAGCAGGCGTGAGGGAGAGGCGTGGAGAGATCACTGGCCCGATGAGAGAGCCCAGCCCTGCCCTCCTGACCTGCTCCAAGCATTAAGGGGACACCCCTGGACTTGTGTCCAGAAGTGCTGTCATTCTGGTGGTGTGCTGGCTGGGTGACACCCCCCCCCCCCCCCAAAAAACCTTACATTGTTAGTGCATTTTCTGCATTTTGAGTGTGGGGGCACCGTAATGCAATCAAGGAGTATACTAGTAAGAATAGTAAGAGATTCTAAGATAACACATTTTGGTCAAATTCACCAAATATCTCCTCGCGGACTACTCTCTGTGCATGCTGAAAAAAATAATCCAGGATTTATACACAGCCCTGCCTCTTTACATTCTCCAAAATGAGTACATTTGTCAATAGTAGAATACACAGGGTGCTATACTGACCCCACAGAGTGTCACCTTAGAGGGTATGTACACCAGATAAGGAGACTTCCTCCCTCATGGGGACACAACATAGCAATGCATCGCTACAGCAACAGAGAGCCTTATTACGGTGTTAATTCAGTCCCTGAAACCACAAGCGGCTCCCCGCCACTGTACGGCAGTACACTGTACGGCACAGAGACCCACTGGGGCTGCACTCTGCCCGTGTGATTACAGGATGAGAGCGTTGCTGCTGTGTGTGGCAGTGCCAACCCCCCACCCCCTCCCCCTCCTCATCCCTCAGAGCCTCAGGCAAACTCAGCGGTGATTTACACAGACAGACACAAAGGCCAAAGCTTGAACCAAAACAAAAGCTTTGAGGGGTTTTCACAACTACTGTAGACAATTACGCTCTGGAGCCACCACAGTGATACTTACAGTACCATGCACGGCTGACAGCCAAAAACAAGAGTAAAGTCCTATCTTTTAACTGCCAGTAGCGTCCATGTTATCCATACTGTGTCTGCCTCCATAAGATCAAAATAAAAATAAAAAAGGTTCTAATTGCAATTCTAAGCCGTCCACACCCTCTACTTTTAGGTACAATCCCGACATGGTTAAAGGTGTTTGTTTAGGATTCCAAATTTTCCCATGATTAAATTGTATTATTAATAATTATGCTTTGTGCCATGTAAAATGAGAAAAAACTCTGCTCAGGGCTGAGTTATAAAGAGATGTACCTGTAATGTGAATGCTACACACATTGCAGCATTTCAAACAGACTCAACACATTAACAATACAACAGAGGTTAAACCCATGAATATACCTCAGTTCGATATTTGTATTCCCACAACCACCAAAGAATAACAAATGAAGGGCAAATCAACTGATACATGAGGATAGAATAAAGGGTTTCCTTCAGACTAGTCTATGTATCCCACTTGAACTGGCCTTAACCTCCCACCCGCACGCAGCCCTGTCTGCTAAAGAACCAACTCTATTGTTGTTTGACCATCTGAGGTTGATTTCCCGGGGCCATTCCATGACACTGCAGCCCCAGTAATGTTGTGGTGTACACAGGGAAACAGACAGCCACTCTCTTCACAGCACTGGAGTACTGGTGGCTAGTGTATGCTGGATCCCCAGAGAGGGGGGTGTCCGAGAGGGCAGCCAATCAGCTGAGGGCACACAGCATTTCTCGAGTGTTCTGTCAAACGTTCCACTTCCCCCACCAGGTGTTCCGCCTAATTGTGCTACCTCAATCACCGCACAGGTGGTGTCAAGTCCACAGGCCAAGATCCCCAGAAGGCCAAGAAAAACAGGGCATTTAAAGTACACACAGTTATAAACAATTTCAGCTTTAACTTACACTTTGTCTTGCAAATCCAGTAAACATGACCCCAAGGCGTGCACAGCATTGCTGATGGCTTTATAATCCATGCACTGTAGCTAATGCCTGACATTGGCTTCTGCTCCTATGCCCTTTATGTGCCAGCCACGACTCTTGCCATATAAACACTCCATGCTAGACCTCCTATTCAACATGCTGTTGAAAACAGTTTGAGGAGAGGAGCGTTTTGCCTGGCTTAGGGCACTTCCTGTCTGAGAGTGCTACAGTGCAACAGAGCCGACATTAAGCCACATTGAGGGGCTAGTTGAACTCCTGGCAGCTGTAAACAATGTGAGATCATTACCATCATTATATAATTAAATGTCATTTCTGCAAATAACACTGATAAATGGATCGAAATACTACACTCTGCCAGCCTTGCTAATCTATTTAGAGGGGGAAATTAATTACTCTTGGCTCTGAGGGAACCCTCCACACTTTGTTACAGTAGTTTCCCCAATGGGTCAGTCTATAAAGTACAAAGTTAATTAAAAGCATGGGACGTATCCACTAAAAGGGCAAATGTGAAGTAATCTGTCCTTTGGTGTGGGAGATCTTAACACCTAAAACTGTGACGGGCTGATTAAAGCAGTGTCCCTAATGAGGGGTCGTCTGTATCTGCTTCTACAGCTGTGCGTTTTGGACTCTTGCAGATTGCAGATCCCATTTGAGCACACTTTTGTTTAAATTATGCAGAACAATGACGCAGAAGGGAGAGGTAATTCGACAGTAGTGTACTTGTGCTATAAACTGTCAGTGTTAACCTCTTAAAGTTTGACCTTCTGTGTTGTGTCTACCAATACTGTACATGACCTGGAACTACTTAGTGATATCAAGGGCAAGCTACAGTATAGACTACTTACTGTATGTGTGATGGCCCATTTCCAATCTTCTGTCCATAAACATGACTTATATTTTCCTAATAATATAATCAGCAGACTCAATATCTAATGCATTCCTGTATTAACCAGCATGCTAAAGTGCATTATCTTATAATCGCTGACTCAACCTTTAAAGATAATCAAAATATAGTATGCATTACAAATTGAATGTATATTTAGTATTTATTGCAGTCAATAATTTCACTTCTGTATAAGACCTACGTCATACAAGGCAATATATACTGGATTACACTGGGCACCCAAAACCAGATATTCAGCAATGTCATTACGTGTGACATTGTCTTGTAAACATGAGAGATCAAGATACAGTATTTTCAATATCAAAGAAGGCAAATTCCATTTGGTAAGCAATAATGCAAGTAAAAACAGAGTTGGGTTAATTGAAGATTGTAAAAATGAAGACAGATACAATACAAACGCCTTAAAATGTATAAAATACTGTAAAAAAGGGAAACAAATGTAGATGCAGAGATGACAAGGTCATTTCATTGTATGTAGACACCGCAGTGTCATTCTACAGAAGTTGCTCAATAAAAAGAAGAGCGGATGTAGCCTAGTAAATCCAATTGTTTTTTGGGGGAAATGATCAAGACTGAGAAACTAAAACCACAGACCGGATACCACTCTGCCAACAGACGTCCCATTGGGTCAGGGTCTGAGTACTGCAGAGCTCTCATTACTGTAACATTGTCTGATGACAACAAGATAAAAAGGCCACACTGCTAACCTAATGAGACTTCCTCGTTATGCAGTGGTAATTCAGAGCTCATGAGGGGCTAAAAGCATAGGGGTATAATCATAGATATTAGCCAGAGGACAAAGCCTGAGACCTCTGGAAAGAAGAACAGGTGAAATGGGAAAATTCACCAGGAGATTAATTAGGCAAGCTGTGAGCCTGCTGCTTGTGTGGATAAAGTGACTTCCTGGGATCCAGCTTGTTAACATAATATTGTCCCTGGAAGCCTGCCTGACACAAGTGCAACAGTGGCCAATTGGTAAAGTTGTGCAGCAACTGAACCTCACTCTGACACCTCAAGGACGCAACGGCCCATGCTTTTAGCCATGCGTGCATTCTAGTGCTTGTGTGTGTGTGTGTGTGTGTGTGTGGCCCACAAAGCATTTGCTTTCTATGGGAAGACACAACAGATCCTTTAAAACAGAAAATGATGCCGACTATGTTCACATAGCAGGGATGTGCACGGTGCAATAAAACATTTTGTGGACAGTAGAGCAGATATAAATGAATCTATTGTATTCAAATGAATATGTTGGCCATTGTTTGAAAGTTCCGATGAAGGTTCTCTTGCCCCACCTAAATTCTTAAGAGGAACCATGCTTCATCGTAGCCAGATAACTTTCAAACAGTGGCGAACGGTTCATTTGAATAGATTCATTCATGTCTACTATACGTCCTGTTCAATTGCTCCCACAAAACGATATACTGCACTGTGCGTTTACTGGCTGGGTCAGGGGGAAACATGAAGCTGAAGCACCTTTACCCTCAATAATGTGAACCGGCTGATGAACTGCTGTAGCTAGTTGATCAGGAAGGCACCGTGACCCTCTCTAACATGTCATGACCTCATGTAAACAGCCCCTTTGGGTTAAGGGTGCCACAACCCTCTGCCACTCCATGACGTTTTATGTATAGGGATGGAGAGAATGAGGATGTCCTCACAAGAACCTTTGAAAGTATGTTGCTGTCATTATTGTGTTGTTCATTACTTTGGTGTGTGTGTGTGTGTGTGTGTGTGTTTCCACTGGCCTTGGATCTTTTAACTTAATAATGCATTACTTTAGCTTTGTCTGTGGACACGGTTCTGAAACGTAGAATAATCCTGTAGCATGACCTGTCCACATGCGTGTCACGTACGAAGAGCAGCAGAGTTCAACAGCCAGCAGAAACCACTGAAATGTGGGCCTTTCTAACACGCTTAAGTCAGGAAGCATGGTCTGCGTTACAGCTGTGAACAAAGCTGGAGAGAAAGCAGATGTAACTTCTCCCTGCTATACCCATGATCCACCCCGATAGAAGCATAATGAGAACCAGACAAGTGTTCACACCATAACACACACAAATCCCCATTCATTATTCATGGAAGATTAGCCCCCCTCATTAAGACAGAGGCAGGGACTGAGGGACAGGGTGTTTAGAGGAGGGGCAGAAGAGGGGAGACGGGTGGAGGAGAACATATAGTCTGCACACTCAGCTGAACGTAAAGCAAACCAGGTCTTGCCGATGCCCTGACTGCACAAAGAAGGCCCAAAACACTGCTTCTTTATAAAGTTACTGTAGGTTAACCCACCATGACAAAGCCTTCTTTCTGTGGAGATCTGGTGAGTGTCACTGTGGCAGGACTATGGCATTACCATACCGAGACAAATCCAATTGCAAGGCTACCGGCGAACATAACCAGGATAATGACATTTCTTTCAGCCAAACAGTGCTGTTTTGTTTCAAGGAGGATACACATGAACAGCAGAACTCGAGGGAAAGATGGTTTCCGAGGGTTTATAGTCTCGAGCTCCACTGCTCACTTGTCAGATTTAGTAAACTACCAGCTGGTACAGTAAATTGAATAGAACTGCAAACATGTACCTAAATCAATATTAATTAGCCACCAATACCTTTCAAATCACATTTCTTTAGTTTACGGAGACTGAATGAAGGAAAAACATTTTGACAGAAAATATTCGCTAGCAAAGTAGATGTTGTGGCTCTGTGCACAAGCTCATCGATAAACGCAACAAATCTAAAAGAACAAACAAACATCTGCTTTGCCTATTGAGCTCTAAGCATTACTACTGTATAAGCCCGTGACAGGGCTTCACATGTTTAATGTTCAACTTTGGAAATGCAACCAAAAGCAAATATGTGTCAGAAAAAGAAAAAAGTGTAGTTGTGAGAGATCTTTTCAGCAAGTGATTGATGACATGTTCTGTTATGAAATGCTCCACCAGGACTGGCCTGTGAGCTTTGAGATGCTGGCAGATGAGAGAGATTAACTGTTGGTATAGAGCCCCCACATGAGGGAGGCTGCAAGCTCAGGCAGGCAGCATCACTGACCTATTTGACTATTTGCCGGGGACCACAGAGGAACTGTGTTGGAAAGTCTTTGCTTATTAATAGGGAAGTGGCAGCACAATGTGAATAACTATACTTTTTGACATGCTGTATTGTAAGAGTATAAGGGTAGCGCAATTAGTGAAAGGAATTATTAATAGGCTAATATTATGTTTTTGCTTCTTCTTTTTCTACATTTCTGAATCACTTAAGTATGAACAAATTTGAATTATTTGAGGCTAATATTACGTTTCTTCTTCTTTTTTTCTACATTCCTGAATCACTTAAGTATGAACACATTTGAATTATTTGGTCCCATTGCTAAGCAGCCTACATTATATTCTTAAATCTTTGGTAAAGCAATCGCTGACTTCATGAGATGCAGATTATGCATTCCAGGGCTTGTATGACTGTGTGACATGGTAAATCTCACCACAATACCCCTGTTCAATTTATAATAGCGCCTAACCTGTAGGTACTTGACAAAACCACCCTAATGGACCTTCCATTCTTGGTCTGGATTTAGTTGGATTTGCAACTGACTAAATGAACAGCTATTTAGCCATACCTTTCTAAATCCTTACAGCACTCCCCCTTCCCCCACTGAAGGTAAATAATGTTATGTTCACAAGCATTACTTTAACCTCTAAAAAATAATGAAATCAAAGATATTACGTTAATGGGATCAGATGACAGACATATTGTTCCTCTTGCGTTTAAGAGTTATTTATAGATAGGGTAATCTTATTCTGCAATACGCATGGATTAACAACATAACAACACAACCAACCACAAAGCCACAATTAATAAAAACATTGCCACTGTGTTAGTCAATCCCTCAATAGTAAGTGCTACTAACCATGGACACAACTTGCCCCTTCAAGGACCCCAGGCACCAACAATGCTCTCTTCAGCCCAGATAAGCCAGTGCTACTTCAAATATTATTTATAGATATATAGCTATGGGTTTTCTCACCTAGCATGAAAGGAGGAAAGGGTTTCTTTCCCCCCCCCCCCTCACATCATCTTGGAAAACCCTACACGTGAGAAGCCAGTGGAACTTACTGTAGGCAAAGGTGAGTCGCGGTGTGACATCAGTTTCCGTGGCAGCTGTTTGCACCACAGCAACCAGCAGCACAGTGAATACTGGTAGACAGAGCCGGGTCATAGCCGTCACCCACATGGCTCCTCTGGACTGCTTTCAGGATCTTGGGGAAGTCATGGAGGGTCTTATTTACTGCCGTGTTTATTGTCCCCTCCTGTTGTCTCGTCCTGTAGGCTTAGGTTGACTGGGGGAGATCTGTGCACTGTTGTGACAGTAAAGCCGGGAAGCTCCACAAGGCTGCAGACTACACTGGGCTAGGAATGATGAACTTTGACCTCAGGAGGCAGCTTGTAGGATGGACAGCCTCCTCAAATGTTCCCTTGTGTATACGCACACACACACATACGATACTGCAGGGTCTTTACCACAATCTGTGAAGACACAAAATAGAAAGCATTCAGATTATACAGAATAAAGAATAAGAACGCAATACCAGTTTGCAATATGATATTGAAAGCCAAGCCATAGCCAAGACATGAACGGTTAATGTGTGCAAAAAAATAAAAGTTAAACGTGTGTGTGTGGGGGGGTTTACTGCGGCATATTATTCTCCTATGCCACTACTGTTTGGGTAGATAGCACTCCTGACCAAAACAAACAATCCTTCGGTGATATAACTGTCACAGCGCATTTGAAAGCTGGTGTGAAAAAAGACCCACAGGATAAATTCATAACCTTCTATCTGTAGAGCTCCAGCCAACCTTTTCCTCACACATTACTGTCTGACTCTGGAAGCTTTCGTTTTCTGTTTCTGAGTGAACAACAGCATCATTACATTAATTATTAATGAAAATGATACCAACCTTCTATAAAAGTACGCTTTGGCAGAAAGTGGCGTTCTGAGCATAACACCAATAAGTAACTGGATATTTCTGAACAACCAAAAAAAAAATATATATATATATATATATATATCACTATATCACTATATTCCTTTGTGTATTGCATTGAAATTACAATAAAGGATATTTTTCTAGGTAATATTAGTTACTTAGTTACAATGCATAGGTGTGTCCCACAGATAACAGCTCATATTACAGGAACAGGCGTAGTATTGACCCTAATCAGAGGCAAAGCTCGGTGAAGGAAGAAGGAAATGCATATTTTAAGAGGGAATGTTTTAAATCAATAAGATGAAGGAAAAAATTACACATTTAGTTATACAGTATCTAGTTGCATCGGTTTTGAACCAGGAAAAATGTACGAAGGTGAAAATAATTTTTGGAGCAGTGCTGGGGCTTCATCAAATACAAATATATTAGTCTGGACGTGACACCCATTATTTACTACTGCAACATTAATAAAAACAGAAACGACAGCAGCATAAATATGAAGTCTGTGTTTCCCACTATCATTCATTGCCACAAACACTGAAGCGCTCCCATTACAAGTAGCCACAGGGAATATCTCTTTAAATAAAACCATGAGGGAGATTTGGTTTCATTTGAGGAGTCTATTTCTAGTTTCTACGAAGATATTCAATAGGCCATCTGACACCAGACAGTATGCAGCACACAGACATCCTCTTATCTCTAAATGGGGTAAATGAAATGAGGGAATACTACTAACAGTACTAAATGGGTTAACTTTACTTGATAAACCTGAGAAATGCAATGATTGTAATAAGTATTAAATGTCCTGTCACATCAGCTTCCTAAAAAGCAATTTGAATAGTAATAATTTGTATTCAGTGCAGCAAATGACATCATTTGGATTAGTTTGTCTCCCTCTCAATATACTTATTAAAGACATTAAAGTTTAAAGCACTAAACACATTACAAGACTAATAGCAATGTAATGATGAGAAACCATGGAATGTCAATTGAATTCAGCATATTCTATCGATGACAGGGTAAATAACGGTTGCTTGATGCAGCTAAAGAGAAACTAATCTCAATTTGAGCCGGTATGAACTTGGGAACTACCAATGGGAGCTATGGATATTGTTAACTGACAGATGATGGAACATTTCCAGGTGCAAAAAATCCAACAGGGATACCTAGGCAACCAGAGTCTGGAATGTCCACTAAAGTGACAAAACTTCAGCTACAAAGCGATGGGCAAGGATGAAATCCACTTTGTGTCTCGGGCTTTACCCCTAGCTCTGATCCTGACTCTACCCATTGCACAATTTGTAAAAATTATAATAAAGTAGGCAAGGAGCTGACGGAGTGGGGAAGTATAGTCAGTAAAAAGAAATGTTAAGACATCGTCATTCAATAAAATTTAAAGTTTTATTTAAAAAAAATGATTTTGTCAATATTAACACCAACATTGATGTGTCTCATCACAGTTCAGTGTTATTATTTAGTTTACAGCTCAAGAAAACATCTTAGGGTGCAGTTAATCTTAAAAAGCACATTGCATTCTGAAGGAGGCAAGATTTGATTAAATTAGATTATTTAATTAGTAAAATACTTATTTCCAATGACTAAGCAGAATGTCTGTATTTAGCATAACATTGTACTCTGCAACACAGCCTGGCTACACCCTGTTCACCCATCATACTCTGTGATACCCAG